>CABHPQ010133685.1:0-45206 GCA_902168405.1 Peromyscus aztecus
AGTAAATGCAGTCTGTGACCCACTTTAGCTTAGGTAATCTCTTGCCTTTGCTTGGGTGTATCCCTAGAGACAAGAATGAATTATGAAGACACCACCTAAGGTGTTTTAGAGAGAAAGTTAAGCTTGGCAAGAGCTTGCTCAGCTAGTCTGTGATTCATTTGTTTTACATGGCTAGCCATAAGCTTCCAGAAAGGAATGCATCCACGTCCGTGGCTCGGCCCCTACCCCTACCCCTACCCCTACCCTCGCACTAGGATGATCTCATGGATCTCAGCAGTGAGGAGAGTGTTGTGCACATTCAGTGTGTTCTGAACCCCCAAAGCATGGCCATGTGGAAAACATCACACTCATTTCTTTTTGGGTCAGCCCAGGTTTCTGCTCCTGCCAGTGTTCCCTAGACTTTGCTTCCATCGTTTCCTTATGTTTCAGGAGATGAGAGAGAATCTAGTGAGCATGTGTGTGTGTGTGCGTGTGTGTGTGTGTGTGCGTGTGCGTGTGCGTGTGCGTGTGCGTGTGCGTGTGCGTGTGTGTGTGTGTGTAAAACAAACTTAAGGCCAACCTGACCTACATAGAAAGAGGCTGTCATCAACAAACACCACAGATAAGCATGACTGAGAATACAAAACCCTTAGAGCTGAAAACCCGGGAGGCAGTCCTAACCAATCAGAGACCATTTCAGAATTGCAAGGAAGGCATTGATTCAGACCCCCCTCTAGTGTCCTTGGGCCTTTGCCAGAGGTCACAAAACTAGTCGGTGACATGGCTGGGGATGTCTCTCAGGGCTCTCTGCCTTCAGGGTCATTTTTATGTAGCTAGTCTCAGATCACATTGTCTGTTCCCTTTGTTTCACAAGTGTGTGGACCAAGGACTGCTGGGCCCAGCTACTGCATGGAGGACTTCTTGGCAGAGCTGAGTAGTGGATGGATACAAGACCCTACCTTGTAGGGCTGACTCACCTTGGAGATGATGGTTCAACTTTATGAGGGAACATTATTAAATGTGAACATATGTGATTGGGACAAATTGTCAAGGGTGGCTTATAACAAAGTAAACTAGAGCCCATCTCCTGCACCTAGTCCCCTATTTAAGGACATTTCATATGAATTCCTATAACAACCCTGCTGACAACATAATGTCCAATCCAATAAAATCAAAATCAGCGAGGCCAATCATTACCTGTGATTTGCTGTGTTGACTAAAGCTGTGTGAGCACTGACCTGACCCGACCTAGAGATCCCATGTGACAATGCCAGCCAGACTGTCTCCTCTCTAGTCACTTTTCTTGGTACGGCAGGCAGCGGGGGCTCTACCGGGCTGAGTGATCTTCCTGGCTGTCCTCTGGATCGCCGCCCACTAGTTCCTGTCTCTCCACTGCCTGGCTAGTTTTCTACCCACACTGGGGGTTTCCAATCCTTTCTCAGGCAGGACGGCTATTGAACATTACGTTACTCGAGCTTTTCCTTGGGGTCCTCTTTTCTCCTCAAGTAGTTTATCCCCAATTATTCTGAAGCCAATGTGACCCCTTTCATTTGTTTCTCTTGCTTCTCCCACAGGGGGAACTAGCCCACTGTTTACAGAACGTTATAAGCCATATTTTAAGGACGCAAGCAGTCAATGCGGGGATCTTGTGCAAAGTCATTCTAACAAATATCACAATGAGAATTCAAATCCAATCGCTGACTCCCCCAGTTCTGGCTTTGTTGAAGGACATTCAATCCCTAACTCACTGTACTGAAACCTTATTACTTGTGTTGACTCTCGAAATACCGTATACCCAGGTGTCCTTTGAATAGAACAATTCAAATCGTTTGACTTTTCCGACTTCCTTAAGAAGGTTCTTACAAGGGCAGTTCTCACAATGAATAATTTACCTTTCTCAGGCTGACGAAGTTCTACTGAGACCCGACCTTCTCCCAGCACTGTGACCTCTAACCACAACCCTGAAGTCAGCCGGCTGCTATGGCCCCAAGATGGTTTTGGCCTTGTCAGCTTACTGAAATCATTGGTAACTATATCCCCTGTCAGTCACCTTTATATCCCATTAACTGCTTAAATTGAGGATTCACAACCAAGTGCTTCGAAAACCTGTGACAACAGAGCGCAAATGAGTGCTTTCCAGCAAATTAGCGCGCTAGCTATTGATAGATCTGGTAAACAGCAAGAGTCAAAGAATCAGTTTGCAGTCAAATCATTTCGGCAAACTCTTGACTACTCGAGTTCCCTCTTGGGAGACTCTGTGGTAAATATCAGCACATTAAAGATTCTGCTGAGTCCTGTTAAATGGCTGAACTCTGGCTTGGAGGCTCTCAGATGTAGGTTTGGTGGCTCTCAGACATGGGCTTGGTGGAGCTCAGATGTCAGACATGTTTCTTTTCAGACTTGGGTCTTGGCATGGTGTGTGTGTGTCCTATCTTGAGCATCCTTTAGGATTTGCTCTGGATAAGCATCTGGCTTCAATTCCTGTCTCCATGTCCAAAGGGGACAATCCTTTTGGGAACCGTAGACCTTACCCTGTGATTGACAGTGAATGAATTACTCTCCTGGGTCATTGTCCTCATCTATAAACCAAAAGGGATGTGACATCTTATCTCTAGTCTCTTTCCCGTTCTTTCATCCATAAGTCTGGAACTTATAGGGCCACAAACTACAACCTCATGATAAACTGTATCATATTACGCTGCCCCCATCAGGTGTATGTCGTGGAAAGCACGCTGAGGAATGAGTAGACTGGTATGTCTTCTGGAACCATGGGCTTTGTTCGGCCAGGTTCCAGACTAATGGGACGTCTACAGAGGGTTGAGTGTGTGTGTGTCGGTGGGAGTCAGGCAGCCACCTCCTTGGGTCTCCTGTTCTTATTCAGAAAATGGGTGTGTCCATCATTCCTCCAAGACATCACTCCAAAACTATTACAGAAAACTGCTCTGGCATCTCTTCCACACCTGGGGTTTTCAGATGTTGCTGGCTGCATTCCTCCGGCTGGGTGGGTGCTGTGTAAATACTACTTTGGGGGATACTCAGACTAATAGTGTATGAATTGGAATATAATGCTGTAATATTAGAGGTGATTTTTTTCTGGTTTAACAGCATTTGATCTTGATAATAATATGTTGTCCTACAATACAGAATAGGACAGTGTGATGGCACATTGCTAGGCTATGACATCACATAAACCTGGGGTTGAAGCTGATACTGGATTTAACCAGCTGTTCATCCATGGGCACACTGTTACTCTCTGACCCCCAGACTCTTTATCTATGAATTAGGGCAGTATGTGTGGCTCACCACCTGGCTGACACAGCACTGTGAGGTTTGTGTACTCTCGGTACAGTGGCTGTGTAGAAGGTGTTAAAACAATCAAAACAATCACTTCAGACACAAAATGCAAGCAACAAAGGGGATGTGTTACCATGCCAAACCCTGGAGGCGGAATCTCACACAACCAACACAGCCACAGAAAGAATATCTGTGATTTGTGCTTGTTGCAAATATTCATTAGGTAGTCCGCAGTATTGGCCAGACATCCCTTCGGGACCTCATTGTTCATTGTGGAACACTGCCACCTTGTGGACAAATTTGCCACATGCGGGCAAGGAAAGCTTGGTCCCACTGCGTCATTTAAAGAAAAGGCCACTACATTCTGGTTGCTGTGTCTGGGCTCAGCTTCTTAATCTGGAGTCACTTCCAGGAAGAGATGTGGGGATCTCTGCCTGTGAGGAATTTGTCAAATGGGTGTAGAGATGAAACCATTCTTTCATTTAGGTTGATGCTGGTCATGCGATGCCAGGCAAAGATCAGCTCCACCTAGCCCTCTATACCCTTTACAAACAAAGTTTATTGTTATCTGAAATATTTATTTATGTTCTTGTGTTTGTGTGTGTGTGCGTGTGCGTGTGCGTACACTTTTTCTGTGCCATCCCTAACTAGAATGGAATGAAGCTTTCTTTCAGAATGCAAAGCCTATCCCTTTAGGGATGCCTCATGTCCAAGACACATCTGCCTGGCACATAGTAGGTGATCCTAAACATATCTAGCCAATGGAAAACATTAATAATGACAATAGCAGGAAACACAGCTATTCTTTCTAATTTTCTAGGTGCAGAGTCATTTTGGACATAGATTGTCTCCTTTAATCTTTATAATCACCTTGCTTGGGGAGGGTAACATCACTGCCATTTGGGAGAAATGTCTAGATCCTAGAAGTGGTCTTCCCAAGCCAACAATCATAGTTCCTCTTTGTCAGTACTCACTGCCAGGACTCATTCAATTCTGTCTCTTATAAAAATGCACAAAATACCCATTTTACAGATTTGAAAGCAATTTCCCAAGGACACTCAGCTAGCTCACAGTTAAAACCCAGGTCTCACTTAGTTCTAAGGGCTCCACTGCTTTCCTTACAGCATATAGCTTTGGACGCGAGGATGACCAAGAGTTTTTACATGTCTGTCCTATGAATCCAGACCTGAGTTTTGTCAAAGCCTCTGAGAGAAACTCACTCTCAAGATAAGTCTGAGCTGGATTTCCTGTAGTCATGTCTCTATTGACCTTTAGCTGTCTCCTGCATCTTTGCCTCAAATGTAGACACTATATGATTCACGGAGATACTGTGATGTACTAGGTTAGGGATGGATGGATCTCATGATTCCTCCACAACATACCCTATTGCTATCATTTCCATCTCACCAACAGCGAAGCCCAGGTTCTGAGAGGCTAAGTTACTTCCCCAGTGGTAACCCAGATCTACCATCCTGGCTAACGCAGGCAGTGGCAGGCAGCTGGCCTCCAGGATGCAACCTCGAACTCCAGCAGCCCTTCTGGAAGCTAGTCCTGATACCTTCCCTCCGCTGCCACAGGAAAACAAATCTCCCAGGCCTGCACTCCCCAGAATTATGCAGCTCAGAAACTGTGCTGTAGTTGGCAGCTGTGGGGCAAGGGGCAACCTGCAGCTAGCTTCCTTCCCCTCTGTGTTTGCAGGCTCAGCCTACGGCCACTCTTCAATTAGTTTCCATCTGTAGGCACAGCAATTCCCTAGGGATACACAGGCCAAAAAGAGACCAACTCAGCCAAGATCCCAAAATATCTTCACTGCGGCGAGTGAGCTAGTGACAGAGAGGAGGAAAAATTTCCCTTTGATTCCCTGGACCTTTCCCAAAGGCAGCCCACTCAGCTTACGTAAGGCATACACCACTGAGGGATACAACCATGGCCCCAGGAATCTAGGACAACCCTGCCAGTTACATGTTAATTAAGTTATTTAGGGGCCACCCACTTGCCTTTTGGGCAAAGTTGACTCTGTGTAAATATTACATTGCATGACGCAGATCACCAGACCTGGGCAAAAGGACCAGTCATCACCCAAAGACAGTGGCAAAGTCATTCCAAGAGATAACAGTTCAAACAACTCCCCTCTTCCTTGAACTCTTCTTTTGATGCACCAGGAAGCAGTATTCGGGAAGACTTCTGGGTCTCAACACATTCACTTATACAAGCTTCTATGCATGCATGCACCCGTGTAGTCAGACATTTTGAATAAATATCTAGTAGCAATCATTCACCTCTATCTCTGCTCACCACCAGAGGCTAGGGACATCAAAGTGAGTTAGAGAAAGGCTGTGCTGGTGTTTGGTGAACCACGGACTCTCAGGGTTGTGCTGAAGTGAATGTTGAATGACACCTCCCTTAGTTTAATGTGTCAGACCAAAAGGCAAGAACAGGGACACTGGTGAATGACATTTGTCAATGACACCAGTAACTCCCTTGCTGAATCAGATGGTGTTGTCAGTGCTGAAGGGCTAGCTCCATCCGTTTCTGGAGGAACTCAGACACTATGGCACACCTCTCAATTTAATCTGCATTATTAATGTCTCTACATTAGTATTTGAAATCTAGACAAACAAAACAGTAAATCAAACACTGGTATGCAGTGTTTGCCAATTTTTCAGATACAGACATGGGCCAACTTTAAAGTCACTGGGCATGGCATTTGAAGAGATGCAGAATACAAATGTCTACCCTCTCCAGGGCCTAACTACACACAAGTGTAGCAATTAGGAAGAGATGTATTTTGAGCTCTTATTTTTAATTCAAATATGTTTAACTGTAGGTTTCTGTACTTGGATTTCAGACAATGCTGTGATTAACAGCTGGCTTGCAGCAGTTCTGGACACTGAATGGCTAACTCCAGCAAGTAAGACTGGTCAACTCCAGCAAGTAAGACTGGTCAACTCCAGCATGCCACTGACTGGATAGCATCCATATCTGAGAAGCTTAGGCATGAGCTGAGAAAGAACTGTCCCAGTGTGAGACACTTTATAAGAAGAGATATCAAGACACTGAGGAGTATTTAGAAGTAGGTTCAGTTTGGGTATCTGGAGAAGCTTTCAGATACAAAATGTTATTTGAGATATGCAGCCAACAAGACACTAATTCTGTGATGCTTGGCATGTGGCTTCCATGGAGAACATCACCATTGCAAACATCTAGGGAGGAAAGCAAGCAGCAGAACCTCTTAGAAATGGTGTCTCGGGGCTAGAGAGATGGCTCAGTACCTAATAGCACTTGCTGCTCTTACAGAGGACCTATGTTCAGTTCCCAGTACCAGCAATGGGTGGCTCACTCACAACCTCCTGTAACTCTAGCTCCAGAAAATGGACATGTTCTCTTTTAGTACACATACATGCATGGAGCCACTCTCCTCTTCTAGGGTGCATGTGCGCGCACGTGTGCACACACACACACATACACACATAGCCACACGTAAATAAAAACAAATCTTAAAAAAAAATAGTATGTCCATATGACTGGAGGAAAGTGTTCACAGCAAGGCAGTGAGTTAGAGCAGGATTAGGGAGGGGACAGTGTAGCATGAATCTTAAAAGTCTTATCAATAAAATCAAACCTGAGGCCAGTTATTGGGGTGAACACTGGAAGATCAGAAAGACAGAATAAGCCACAGCTAACCTCACCTCGCCAACTACTCGGCTGGTCTTGTTTCCTCAGACTGGAAGCCTCTGTGTCCTCATATCCGAATGGCTCTCAGCTGAACTGCTGCTCGAAAGCCTGAATGCTTAACCTGGCCAAATGTTTCTCCAGGCCAAATGCTTCTAGTTTCTGGTCCTCACGCCTTATATACCTTTCTGCTTTCTACCACCACTCCTTGGGATTAAAGTCTCACTTTCTGGGATTAAAGGCGTTGTCACCATGCCTGGCCATTTCCAATGTGGCCTTGAACTCACAGAGATCCAGAGGGATTTCTATCTCTGGAATGCTAGGATTAAAGGCGTGTGCTACCACTGCCTATCCTCATGTTTAACATTGTGGCTGTTCCGTCTCTGACCCCAGATAAGTTTATTAAGGTACACAATATTTTGGGGAACATAATACCACCACAGGACAGGACTGTCAGCTCTGCACTAAGTCAACCTTGTCTTGCCGGACAGGAAGGGACAAGGCTTGGGACTCTGTGGTTATCCAGGAGAGAGTTGGAGGTTGCTGCAAAGGGAATGGATGAGAATAGAGGAAATCCAGTGGTTGTATCTACTGGGTGAGGTCATTGAGCATGTGTGTGAGCAAGCATGAGCATGAGAGAGCATGTCCATGCATGCATTCGTGTGTGTGTGTGTGTGTGTGTGTGTGTGTGTGTGTGTTGTGTGGAGAGCAGAGAGTGTTGAAGGAAACAGTCAAGAACGATACGCAGGTTACTGATAAAAGCCACCAAGTACTTATGGGGTAAGACTCGGATTAGAAGCTGCCCATGTGACTGGCAAGTAGGAGAGTTGGGGCAACAGAAATAGAGTGTTCTAAAGAGGAAGAGTGAAAGGGCACACAGTTGACGAGATGACTCCCAGGGTGCAGTCCTTGTCTTCTCAGATCCAGCAAAGTAGCAGGAGAGAACTGACTCCTGAGAGTTGTCATCTGACTTCCATGTGACCACGATGGCATACATGTGCCTACACATACACATACACATACACACACACACACACACACACACACACACATAAGCTGTTGAGTTTTCATTTTACCATATGGATTTAGAAGATTTTATGAAACCAAACCATCTTGCTTTTCTTCTATGAGGCATGGGTTCCCATCATAGTTCAAAATATAGAACTTGTTCCATATTAATTTCTAGAATGTTCTGTTTTTTGTTTTTGTTTTGAGGATCTATCTTTGATATACATGGAGTTTATTTTGATTTAACATGAGTAAGAGTTCTTTCTTTTCCATATTGTTACTCTGTTGTTGCAACAGCAATTTTCCACTATTTTATTTAAAAGCCTGTAGATTTTGCAGGCCAGAGAAAGGGCAGAGGTCGTCAGAGTCACGCAGGTGATGAACATGACTTTAAATCTACAGTCAGAGCTATGGGTCCCTATTTTCAGAAGGGTTTAACTGCTGGAGTTCATGCCTTTCCTATATTTTGGATCCTAAATGAACCTAATACATTCACTTGTTGAAGCTTGCTCTTCAGGATGATGCCATGGGAAAGTGGTGAATCCTTTAGGAGACGGAGCCCAGAAGGTCCTTATGTTACTGTGGTCTCATCTTTTGCTCTGCCACACATTGCTTCCATGATGTGCTGTCTTGTCATAGGCCAAAAATGGGGTTAAGGGGTTACAAATTGGAACCTCCAAATGTGAGCCAAAGTGAGCCTTTTCTTTTTGCAGGTTAGTTAACTCAGGCATTTCCTTACAGGCCTACAGGGCTCACGGCCACAGGACTGCGCCCTGTAAACTCTCATATTCCTTCTGTAGGAGCTGGTGGAGCAAATAGACAAGCCCTCCTCATTTTATATTCCTGTCCACATAGATTAACCTCAGTATTTCTGGTCACAATTTTCCTTTTTGATGTACCCTTATCACAGTGGGAAACTCTCACCTTGACCTTTATTCCTACAACAGCTGAAGGGCACCATGGCTTTAGTCCATAGCTAAGTAGGAGGTAAGTAAGGGCCGAGGTCATTGGGGTCACGTGAGGTGATGAGCATGACTTTAAATCACAGTCAGACCTGTGGGCCTGGAGTTTTGAAGATTTCGTTGCTCACATGTAAATAAACCTCGGTTTAGAGAGAAAGGGCTAGTCAAGGAGGCATTGGGAACACCACCAGCAGAGTCTGGGGGTAGAAGTGACATATTTTTAGAAGTCTTTGGTAATGTTCCATAGCAAACCTAAATGAGAAATGGGTCAGCTCTGTGTAGAGAAGTGACTGCATCAGAAAATGATGGTATGCATCGTCAGCACTCATGTGAGTGGGCAGCATGGCAGAGGCTCGGTGGTAAGGGGTCCTTGCTCCCTCCAAGGCTGGCCACAGTCCACCCTTCTCTAACATCTGAAACACTCATCTGGAAGCACAGGAGCAAATGATGACTTTAATTGAAGCTTTGCAGCATCGATTTTTTTTTTCCTCCAGGTAATAAAGAGCCAGGAAAATCAGGTGAGAACACATCAAACTCTTGCAAATCTATTTGGAATTTGGGCACAGTGTACTAACTGAGCTTGAAAGCAAATAAGTGATCGAGAGGGACTGGAGAGATGGCTCAGCAGTTAAGAGAGTGTTTGCTGCTCTTGCAGTGGACCAGAATTTAACTCCCAGCACCCATATTGGGCAGTTTGCAACTGTTTGTAACTTCAGTTCCTAGGGATTCAACACTTGCTTCTGGCCTGTGTGGGCACTAGCCCTCAGGTGCACATCACCACACACAGTCACAAACACAGACATAAAAATAAAATGTTTTTAAAAGGCAGGCAAATCAAAGGAGACAAATCCAGCCTCTGCTCTGTAATGGGTTGAATTTGTACTATTACTAACACACAGGAACACAACACTTCCTCATACCTGCTACTGACACTAGCATAGACTTCCTATCACACAACCTGTGACACCCACTAGCATAGTGCTTCTTATGTACAAGCCACCACTAACACACACGAAGGCAATGCTTTATATATACTATATATAGCTGAAAGGCTTTTAATAAACAATATTCAAAACAAACCACAAGGTAGGATCTGCTGATCTTTCCATTTCACACATTAGAAAATGGAAGTCCAGAGGAGGCAGGGAAGGGTCAGGCTAGTTAAAGACTCCACACCTAGAAAGTGGCCAAGGAGGCTTTGGAATACATTATCCACATGGTCTCAACCACTGAAATGGCTGTCTTTCTCAGCAGACTTGGCTCTGTACAACATGAGAAAATGTCACATTAATTTTTTTTCCACTATAGGCATAGAGAATAAGTCCCACTCCTTGTAAGGAATTTGAGATGTGGGCACATGGGAGGAGTTTGATGGAGGAAAGGGAGGATGGAAATAATGTATACACAGTATTTAAGAATCCTCAAATACCATATAAATTTAAAAAGTTTACATTCATTCAATCATTCATTCATTAATAAATCTTTGAGTATTAAGGAAACTTGAAACATTTAAGCTGGGGTGTACACTTGTGATCCCAGCACTCTTAGGGCTTGGGTGGGTGGAGGCAGAAGGCCAGCCTGGGCTACCTAGTGAGCCTGTGGGTGAGATGCTGCTCAGTGACAAGCACCGCCTAGCATGCACAGAGCCCTGGGCTCCACCACCAGCAACTCAAATAAATAATAGAAACACGGAATACCAAGTTTCCATATTAACCATCTTCAGGGCACAGGTCATCAGTTTAAAGTCACACTGTGCAATCAAACTCCAGGCCTTCTTTACAAAACTAAAGGTCAGTATAAGTCACCAGATAACTCCCTTCCTACCCTGCTGGCCACCACCATGCCACTCTGTCTTTCCATGAGCTCCAACACTCTTGATGTCTCTATGTACAAATAAAGCACCATTTGCCCTTTTTGTGATGGTTTATCTCACTTAGCACAGTGTTTTCAAGTCCATCTCCCAGCCAAAGGAGAGACCCCAGAAGGACATAAATACCAGGAGAAAACCTTTGGGGTTTTCTTAGGAGCTGCCTACTATAAACATTCCTGTAAGGCTTTAAGGAGAAGAGAAAAACCAGAATTCCATGTCCATGCTGTTGTTTATGTCAGAATTTCTTCCTTTATGAGACTTAATAATGCTTTACTGTGCATATATACCACATCTTACCTATGTATTTCTAAGTCAGTAGAAAATCAATTTGTTTCTGCCTTTTAATTGTTGTAAATGATGCTGCTATATACCTGGGTACAAACATCCCTTCAAAACTCTTGGTTTTAAAATGTTTTGTTAGAAAATGTTAATTATACAAAATGATGGGTATCACTGTGTGCTGTGGGATGGTCTTTCTGTATGCTGTGAATATGTGTTGCTACCATTGGTTAATAAAGAAGCTGTTACGGCCTATGGCAAGGCAGAAGAGAGTCAGGCAGGGAATCCAAGCAGAGACACAAGGAGAAGGCGGCGGAGTCAGAGGAGACACTGAGCACTGCTTGGGGAGCAAGATGTAATGGAACACAGGTAATGCCATGAAGCCACATGGGTGGTAAAACATAAATGAATAGAAATGGGCTGAATTAAGTTATAAGAGCTAGTTAATGATAAGCCTGAGTGGTAGACCAAATAGTAATTAATAATTAAGCCTCTGGTTATTTGGGTACAGGTGGGTGGGAGAGATTTTTCCGTCTACAACTGTGCTACTTCGACTCATTTTTGAGATGTGTACAGGAGGGCACTAATTTAATTTTTTATTTTGTTTTTGAGTCAGTGCTCCACTGTAGGTGTACCCGTCTTATTAAATCTTGCGGAGAGGTAGGACAGCAGTGGCAGGAAGGGTAAGGTTTTTAATCTCAGCTCTTAGCTATTGCTCTGACCTCTTGGCTTTCATCTCTGAATTGGCTCTGTGTTTCTTATTTAATAAGACGGTTACACCTACATTCCACTAAGCAGCCTTAGCTGGGCTGGAACTCAATATGTAGAACAGGCTGGCCTCAAACTCAGAGATCCATCTGCCTTTGTCTCCCAGTATTGGGATTAAAGATGTGGTGATGCCCAGCTATTTTAAATTGGGGAGGGGGCACCATTTCACAGTCCCACCCAGTACACAGATCCCCTAATTCCTATAGTGCTCACCAATCTTATTTTCTGTTTTCTCTAAATGTCATCTTGGTGGGTTTGAGCTGAAGTATTATTTTGATTTGCATTTTCCTAATGATTAGTAATGTTGAGCTTTTTTTCATTTGCTTACTGACTGTACATGCTCTCTGGAGAAGTATCTACTGGAGACAGTTAATACTGTCAACTGGACAGGACCTAGAATCATCCATGAGTGATCAACTGTGACAGAGGGACTCCTAGTTTAGCTTAAGTTGTGAGTACACCTGTGACAGATTTTCTTGATTACGAAAGTAGGGGCACCTGGATGTGGGGAGCACCTGGATGTGGGGAGCACCTGGATGTGGGGAGCACCTGGATGTGGGGAGTACCCCTGGATGTGAGGAACACCTAGATGTGGGGGCACCTTTCTGCAGCAACCTAGATGTAAAGGTCTGAGGGACAGCTTTCACTTAGGCCTGCGTTTGCCTCACATCTTTGTTGGCAAGTTCATCTACCCTGTTGCTGTTGCTGCAACCATTGTACTGTTAGCCTCTGCTACCATCAGAGCCCAGCTTCTTGAGCCTTCCAGTGTAGACTGAGCCAGGGGCTCCCCAGGAATCCTCTAGACTTTCATCTCTACTTTGGAACTACTGAGACATCCAGCCTCAGGGACTGAGCAGATACTGTTTTTCAGTCTTTTCAGTATGAAGACAATCATTGACCACCCAGACCACATGGTGTAAACCAGTTTAATAAATCTCCATTCAGTGTATACCCATCCTATCAGTTCTGTTCCTCTGGAGAACCAGGACTAACGCACAAGTCCTTATAAGCTCTAGAAATCCTTTATGTATTCTGAATGCCTGTTCACTCTTCACAAATCTCTTTTTCATTCTGTGGAAAGTTCACTCTGTGAACTGTCCCATTTGCTGCATAGAAATTTATACATTTCAAATTAGTCCAATTTGTCTGTATTTATTTTTATTTTCTTTATTTTAATATCACATCCAAAAAATTATTGCCAAAGCTTTGTTGTTGAGGTTAAGAGTTTTATAATACAGGTTTTATATTGAGGACATGACCTATTTTGAATTTTTATATATTACATAGGGTAAGGACACAGCTCCTAATTTTCTTAGCTGATGGCCAGATATGCTAACAATGTGCTGAAAAAAGATTCCCCTTCCTGTGATTTTGAGCATTCTTTGGTTCATACAGCAAATCCCTATGTATATCAAGATATTTCTGCATGTTCCATTGAGCTATTTATCTATTTTGGTTCCAGTGCCATATGGATACATTTATGTAGGTTATATTTATATTCTAATTAAGCAGGCAAAGTTCCTGTTCCTTATTCTTTGTTTTGAAGTCTTCTTGATGTGTCTTTGCAAACTGATTTCTTCCTGACAATTTTAATACTTTTTTTTCTTTTTAGAGCTTCACACATGAGAACTGCATCTATATCACTCTCCCCACATCCAGTTTCACCTGTGCTCCTCCCAAATTCATGATCTCTTCTTTATTATTGTCCAACACTCTCTCTCAAACATATGCACACATACACACTCATATGTAATCTATTGAGTCCACTTAGCTTTGCTTATATGTCCATGTGTCCAGGGATATCCACTTGGAATTGGACAACCTATGTGAGAACCTGCCCTGGAGGAAAGCTATTCTCCCTCTCTCAGCAGGTACTGACCACCTTAGCTCTTTTCCTAGGGTGGAACTTCCCATTGGAATTGGAATGTCAACAGGTGTTGTCATTTTAATGATATTCCCATTATCCTACAAAGGTCCTCAACTCACTTCTTCACCCCCATCAAAACGTACAGATCAAGAAAAGTAGATGAACCAAAATTCGCATTTTGTAATTTTGCTATCTCTTTTTCTATGCTTCTCCAGTAGTGTGTCATTTATCTGATAACATGTTCACCTTTCTGTTTTCTCCAGGAAAACAAACTAACACAAGAAGCTTGGAGTCACTCTTGAGTGGACTGAGAGCACCATCATGCGCCGTGGTAACTGATTCAACTATCCTCCTCTTTCAAGACCATTTTTCTTCATATTCAAATTCACAGTTCAGTCATGACAAGGACCAAGACCTCAGATCCTTAGAAAATTGGCAAAGCCTTTTCCCACATGGATCAGGCTCAGAAATGGCAAAGCCTTCTTCCTTTGGTCCAAGTGCAAGTGTTTGTGGATGACTGATCAGTGTGTACAAAACCTAGCAATTCCAGCTGCCTCCTTCTAGATGTTTACAGCCTGAGACTGCTCACCTACAGACACCTACAGAGAGTAGCTAACTCATTTCCTTGTGCTGTGTATGGTAAATACACTGAGGTTCATGGTGGTGGCATTAATAGGTATGGCTCCAACAGAGCCCACACAGCCTATCTGACCCCAACTTTAATGTGTCTGTGTGTGTGCTGTTTCTTTAATGTAGTAGATCCTTTTCCTCATTCTCTCACAGCCCCTAGTCAGGTTAAGATACTGAGCCTCACCGGTGGTGACACCCTTGAATAATGATGTCTTAGTCCCTATGAAGATGGGTCTCTATACTGCCTTTTTGTATGTTGCTATATTTCCCCCTAGCAAAATCAATTATTTCACATATTATTTACCAACCCTCACTGATGTTGAGAATTCAGTTGGTATTATATAGAAGGCAATGGTCCTCTTCTATTTGGGATTTTTAAACTTAAAAATCGAGAAAAATTAGATGCACAAACAGGCATAGAAAGTAATACAGCATATTTAATACATAGTGTCCTTTGCCCATTTATCTCATGGCAATGTGTTGTATAACTACTCTATAATATCACAACCAAAATATTGACAGAGATACAATAAAGGTACAGAACATTTCTATCCATGGGGATCCATCACACTTCCCTTGTATAGTCAGTCACACCTCTCTCCTTAACTCAGCAGCCACAAGCCTGCTCATCAATCTGCTAGCTGGGTCATTGCAAGGATGTTATACACACAGAATTGAGAAACTGAATATACAACCTGATGTGACTAACCATGCAAACTGACAATCAGAGAACACTGACCCAGGATGCCAAAGCCACAGCCTCTGCCAGAGTTGGCCTGAGTGCTGAGAACTTACTTTTTGACTTATAATTTAGCAGCAGCCTGAGAAACCACTTGTTCCTGAAGCCAGCTACATTGTGGGCTTTGCTCCTGGCTGGTCCTCGTTTCCATCAATATTCTTGCTATTCACTCTGAGCTTATTTTGTTATTCCAGGTCTTGAGGCAGAAACTTAGAATATTGATTTGAGACTTTCTCTCTTCGAAGGTAGTGCTATAAATTTTCCTCCTAGCATCAGTCATACTCCATAAATTTTGATGCATTTTATTTTCATTTCTGTTCAGTTTGATACACTTATTTCCCTGGAGACTTCCCCTTGGGACCTATGGGTTACTTAAGGTGTTTTTTAATTTCCAAGCATTGGGAAGTGTTTCTGTTATCTTTCTTCTATTGACTTCTGGTTTGATTCAGTGTGGTCAGAGAATGCACTCCGCATGATTTAATTATATGAACCTTGGTGAGATTTGATTCATAGTGCTGGAGATTGTCTTAGTCCCAAAGTCCCTTGAAAAAAATTCATTCTTCTCTGTGGGATGCAGGGCTTTAAAAATGTATACAGAGAAAATATTAAGACAGTTTTAATATCCTGCTGATTGCTGCTGTAGTCTTCCATAATCTTACTGTTTTCTGGTGAGTTGCCTTATCAAATGCTAAAGCAGCACCTTTATAGTCTTCAGCTATGATTATGGAGATGTCTGTTTCTTTTGGCAACCATATTGGTTTGCCCAATAGTTTGCAGCTCTGTTGTGTGATTGCATGTGTTTAGGGTTGGAAGGTTGGCCCCTCTTTCTTCCTGTAGTTTTCTTTGCCCTGAGATGAACATGCTACTTTCCTGCTGACATGTTTATGTATGAATTTTTAATCTTTTTATTTTCAGTTTGCTCATATTCCTATATTTGAAATGACTTTCTTATAAACCACATATAATTCGGTTAATAGAAAATTAACCCTGCCCCCTTCTTCATGTTAATTGATGGACTTAGATTATTTATGTTTGTTAGCTTTGATGCATTAGGGCTTATGTTTGTCATTTTATAGTTGGTATTTGTTTTGTTTTTATTGTTTGTAAGGTACTTGAACATTTTTTAGAGTTCATATTTAAAAAAAATATTTTTAGTGTATGAGTGTTTTGCTTGCCTATGTATTCATGAATGCTTGGTGCCTGTGAAAACCAGAAGAGGGCATCAGGTCCCTTGACATTAGATGTTTGTGAGCCACCATCAGGGTGCTGGAAATCGAACCTGATCCTTTGGAAGAGCAGCCAATGATTCATCTCTCAGGCCCTAGATATACATTTTCATATCTGCCTTCCTCTCCTTTTCTCCTTTTCAGGGTCTCATGCAGTCCAAGATGTCCTCAAATTTTTTTCAAGATAACCTTGAACTTCTGGTCCTCTTGCCTCTGGTTTTCCAAGTATTGGGATTCTATATGTGCACCACTATGCCCAGTTCTGTGGGGTAACGGATACAGAACCCAGGGCTTCATGCATGCTCGGCAAGCCTTCTACCAACTAAGCCAAACCAGTTGATATCTAGTGTTTTTGAGTATGTGTCTTTGTACAAGTGCTAAGATGCTTTTCTAGACATCACAGTCTACTGCTGTGATTGCTTTATTAGTTCTAGTGAAGTATAGATGCCTCTCTTTATATTTCTCCATTTGCAACTATAGCTGTCTGCAATATTTTTACTACATACATTTAGAACTATATTTGATGATATTACAATTTTGCTTCAACCATGAAATACAACACAAAACTCAAGAAATGGAAAAACTACTGTATTTTCCCAGTCTTTAGCCTATATCAGTGGCTCTCAACCATCCTAATGCTGTGATCCTTTCATACAGTTCACCTCATGTTGTGGTGACCTCTCCTCTCCCCAACCATAAAATTATTTTTGTTGCTACTTCATAACTGCAATTTTGCTACTGTTATGAATCATAATGTAAATATCTGATATGCAGGATATCTGATATGTGACCCCTGTGAAAGGGTGGTTTGATCTCCCAAAGGGTCATGACCCATAGGTTGAGAACCACTGGCCTACACAGGCTAATCTTCTTTATCATTTCTTTTGAACTTTTAGAGACTTTCATTTAGGATTATTTTATTGGCAGATACTCTTAGTTTTTCTTCATCAGAGACTATCTCAATTTCTTCTTTATTCCTTAAAATTCTTTATTTCACTGTACATTTATAATTATGTGTATGTACTGCATGTTATGACTTATGAATAAATTACTAAATTAAATTAAGCTAATTGCCATATCATCTCCTCAAATATTTATCATGTACTCATGTTGAGGGTACTTGAAGTATAATCACTTAGCAATTTTGAAATGTATAATATGATATTAACCATATGCAGTGCAATAGATTTTAAATAAAATGCCTTATTCAGTCTGTCTGCCTCAGTACCTTTTGGCTATCATCTTATATTTCTCACTTTCCAGCCTCTAATAATTTTTATTCTACTCTACTATGGCTTTGACTGTTTTTTGATTTCACAATTAAGAAAATATGTCTTTTTGTGCCTGCCTTAGTTCATTTAGTGTATTTATCCCTAATTTTTATTTTTTATAAAAATTCTAAAAAGTATTTACTTATTTTTATTTTATGTGTGTAGCTGTTTTGCCTCCATTTATGTTCATGTACCACATGTACAGTGCCCACGGAAGCCAGAAAAAGGCATCAGCTCTCCTGTGGCTGGGATTATAGAAGGCTGTGAGGAGTCACCATGTGGGTGCTGGACTTAAACCCAAGTCATCTGGACAAGCTGCCAATGCTCTCAAACATTGAGCCATCTCTCCAGCTCCAAAGACTGTTCGCTGTTTAAAGTGGGTGACTAATATTTAACTTCATGTACAAAGCATATTAGATATGTTTCACTTGTTTATTCATCCAAAGACAGTTCCACTAATTCTACAACTGTTGTGTATTATGCTTCAATGAACATGGAAATACAGTATTATTGACCAAGACTTTTAGGTAAATACTCAAAAATAGGTTTGTTGAGTCAGTAACTATCATATTTTCAGTTTTTTTGAGGAATATTCATTGTTTTCCATAATCATTATGCTCATTTACATTCACACCAACAGTGTACAATTATTCCCTTTTCTCCACATTTTTGTCAACATTTTTGTCTTGTTAATGATAGTCATCCTAGCCAGGCGGTGGTGGCGCACGCCTTTAATCCCAGCACTCAGGAGGCAGAATCAGGCGGATCTCTGTGAGTTCGAGGCCAGCCTGGGCTACCAAGTGAGTTCCAGGAAAAGCGCAAAGCTACACAGAGAAACCCTGTCTCGAGAAAACCAAAAAAAAAAAAAAGATAGTCATCCTAGCAGAGGTGAGAAGATGGGTCACTGTGGTTTTAATTTGTGTTTCCCTAATAATTCTATTGCTCTGTCAGTTCAGTGATACCATCCCCGTCTTCCTCATTCCGTTTAAAAAGACTTATTTCTACGTACGTGTATTTGTGTGCATCTTGATGAGTTTATAGCACCTCAGATGCCACAAAGAGGTGTCTGATCCTGGAACTGGAGTTACAGGCAGTTGTGAGCTACCCTGTGTAGGTACTGGGGACAAAGCCTGATTCCTCTATAGGAGAAGTGCTTTTAACTGCTGATCCACTTCTCCAGCATCTCTTCACTCCAGTTTTGATCACAGCTATTGATCACTTAGGTTTTTTGATCACATCTACTTAGTTCTATTTGGCTTAGTTCTAAAATTCTGATTTGTTTCTTTGCATAGTCTTTGTGTTAGTTGAGCATGTCTGTATTTGTTTAAGTAGTGCTTAGAATTACTTGTTTGAGGCTGGGTTTTTTTTATGGTGGCTGATTTAAAAATCTTTGTTAGGTAAGTCTCACATCTTTGTTTCAGGGTCAACACTATTTCTTTCAGTTCATGGAATGTCTTGTTCTTTCTTCAGTAAATGGCTTTCAATGGAAACTCATACTTGAGTGTTAGGCAGCTTTGGATATTATTTAACTCTTCTGTTCTACTGACTTTGCTTTCTACACTGTTCTGGAAGGGAACTGAAATGGCAACACCATCTTGCACCGCTTTGTGAGGTTAATGACCAGGCTCCTCACCTGGTCTCTATTGATACCTGAGGGACTTTTCACTATTACTGAGTAGGGTGTGTGTGTGTGTGTGTGTGTGTGTGTGTGTGTGTGTGTGTGTGCGCGCGCGCGCGCGCCTTGGGTATATGTGTTTGTATGGTTTTCTACTGACCTTTCCTGTCCTCTCCAAATGGGAGGAATATTTTGATAACTTATCGTGTTACCATGCTAGAGGTTGAACAGAGTCTCATACATGCCAGAAAAACGTACTACCATTGAGTTACATCTACAGACCTTACTTCTTTTATTCAAGGAGTCAATAGGTAGCCCAGGCTGGATTTGAACTAACAAACTTCCTGCTTCACCTTCTGAGTGCTGGGACACCCTGCTAAGGGAAGCCTTGTTTCTGTTGGATGGAGGTGAGAGTTCCCACTCTTCACTAGGCCTTCTTTAACTTACTCTTCTTAGGGAAGAGAAAGGATACCCCATCACCAGATTGGCATAGAAACCCAGGCTGCACTCATGATTTCACTGATACTTTAGGACAGATGACCGCCATTGTAATAGAGCTTAGATAAAGTTCTAAGTTCCTACTTATGAGTATCCAGACCTCATCCCAGAGACATTTCATTACAGACTCTTGAGGTGGGAGGGGATACTCTCTGCTTGGCCTTTGCTAGTTGGGATGTTATGGTGATGCCTTTGCTTTGAAGTAAGACCAAGAGAAGGTGTGGCCTCTCTGTCTTGGTCAACACTTAAATTCATTCTTTTAAGGAGTATCTAATAGGGACTATGCAGAGTATGGTTTTAATATTTTTAATTAAAACAAGATTTAAAAGACTTTATTTTGTGTATAAGACATGTATGTATGTGCACTGTGTTCATGCCTGGTGCCTGCAGAGGTCAGAAAAGGACACCAAATCTCCTGGAACTAGAGTTAAGAACAGCTGTAAATTGACACATGCTGGGAACCAAGCCTGGGTCCTTTGCAAGAGCTGTAAGTGCTCTTTACTGCTGAGCCATCTCCATGGTCCCTAGAGAACAACTTTCAGAACATCATTTTGACTCTGAATTGATACTGTGTGAAGTTTCTCTCATCATCAGCTTTCTCATTTGCAAAAATCAATAAGGATAAGAACAACAACATAGGAATCTTTAGAGGCTCTGCATAGGTGGTCCATGCTCTTACTTCATTGTCAGGAGCTCGGTAACACTTGTCATCATTGTTTTAACTGCCATCCTTGTCATTGTCCTATTTACTAGAAACGTCCCTCATTACTTTTTTCAGATGTGAGTGACATATGAACGAGATTCTGTTCCCTGGTGTTAGGGTACCGAAAGGTTGGTAGCCTCACTCTAAGGACTCAGGACTGCCATTTAAATCAGGAGGCAGGAACAGGCCCAGGAGCTGTGTGTGACCTACAGCAAACTGCCTCTCATTAAAAACACCATGCTTTCCCTCTGGGTATGTATCCACTTCAGGAATAGCTGAGCAGGCCCTGAGGTCTTGGGGTCAAGGCAGACAGTCAAAAGCATTTCTTTAGCTATCAGATTCTTATTCTGATTGTCCCAACTGGGCCAGATGGTCATGTGACAAGGTAAAGGTCCATTTCCATCAGTTTGTGCGGCTCATGTCATAGAGCTAACTAACAAGCTAGTTTTTCAGAGGGGTAGGGAGAAGGCAAACACTCAGAAACAACACACCTTGCTTAGCCAAGCAAATAAGAAGCTGTGTCATTAAGGAAGCCATCATTTAGCACACATTTAGGAAGGACTATCCTCATGTATAGTTCTGAGTCAAGACCCGACTGAAAGCTTATTGGGGAGTCATCACAGGGAACACTGGGTGGTAAATGAGGAAATGAGAAGGGAAGAGAAGGAAGCCTGTGAGCAATATTTAAGCAGTGTATTAATGTCAACCGCAAGATCTCAAGCAGCTTATAGAACATGGAAGTCACCCACCTGAGAAGGAAGACAGATGCCAGTTCTTCTTCACCAATCCTAACAGCCCTAGGTTGAGGCTGCCCCCGGGACTGTTAGTTCCCATGCTTGCAAACTTTGCCCGAAGAGCCTTCTCCTTCTACACTCCAAGCTCTGGTGCTCGATAGCCAGGAAGTCATGTACCAGAATAGTGACTGCTAAGGCCATAGGCAGGGTATGTCAGTTGGTGTATTTCATGCCCAGCATTGTGCCATGCACACGGGATAGTGTGGTTGTAAAAATTGACACAATTCTTGGTCTTCTAGCTTCTGTTATTTTGTGGAAAACACCAACAAATAAATAGACAATCATAATGTGGGGTAATAAAGACTGTGATCATGAAGTACAGAATGCTTGAGAACAACTATGAGGAACATCCTACAATAGAGATATGGCAGGGAAACTTCCTTGAGGTAGCGGCCAGACTTTCATATTCTAGCTCATACTCCATTTGTCTGTCTTTATCTGGCCATTTCATGCACTTTCTTCATGTCTTAGATTATACATACCACTTCTTTACAAAGAATTTTCTGAATTTTCACAATGGATTTCACTTCCCAATTCTTGGTTCCCATGGTAATCGGCATTCATATTAAGATTAAACAGGATGGTGCCTGCCTTTTTCATTGTTCTAGCCCCAGTATTTGGTACTGTCTGGCATGGAGTGGTAGTCAATTACTATTTGTTGAGTGAAGGAATAAATGATTTGTCTATAGTAAAAGCTACATTTTATATTGCAACTGGGGCTATAAAGAAATACAAATTATAATGGGGAACATAACCAGTGACAGGCTTTCCCTTTTGAGAGCTAATTCTCTAAGGTAGAGTGTGCAGATTTGAATTAGAAATGACACAGGCACTCCCAAAACAGCATAAAAGAACAAAAGTTGTCTTTGCTACTCACCTACCTGCCTTATCACAGGTCCAACCCCATTATTTCTGGTGTAGTAGTTACTATATGCTGGGGATCATTTTATGAGGACTCAGAGGAAAATACAGTGCAGCTACCCATCTAGATACCAGGACTCTGAAGATACCTACAGGACAGAACTAAGGCCAGACTGGGTGACAAGTCAGGAATAGTAAACAGTTCAGGCAGGCAGTCTCACAGTGGAGCAGGAGATCTCCCAGTGAGCTTTCCAGAGGCGTTAGCAAGAATGTATTAGCACGGGCTGTGCTGGAACTGCCATAAAGCTCTTAAAAATCAGCCAAATAAATCGTTGAGATACACGTCTTGATTCAGTTTGCACTGAGCCAGAGTTGGAGTCTTACTTCTTTAATTATGGTAAGAGAACAAAGACAATGACAATTTTGGCAACTGTGCAGGAGTCAGGGGAATCCCAGAATAAAGATAAATGACCTCTTTTAAATTCAGTTGTTTTCAAGATCAGTCACAATAGGATGTATGTAGGAATGTGTTCATAAGTATGTCTTTATATGGATATTAACTAAGCTGGGCCTGTGACTGAAAAGCCCCTGGGTTACCAAAGAGAGGGAGAAATCAATTCCAACTGGTAGATTAAAAGACATCTTCAGGGAAACATATTTGAGCTTGGCCTTACGTGTGAAGGGAGAATTTTGACTTTGGGAGGTCATCGTGGGACACCACTTAAGCGTGAAAAGAGTCTGAAAGTACATGGTAGGCTCACCTACTCCATGTGATGAAGGTGGGATATAGTTAGCTTGGAAGAAGTATACCAATTGGGTATGGAGGGATGCACCTACAACCTCAGCACCAGGGAGGCTGAAGACTAAGTTTGAGGCTAGCCTGGGCTACATACTGAAATCAAGGCCAGCCTTATATTCACAGTGGAATCCTACTTCAAAACACAGGACAAAAAACAATAGCAAGTATAAAGAAATAACATTGAAACATAAGGAGAGGAGAAACTAGAGTAAGTGGTGAGAAGCTGCGATTATACCATGGCCACTAGGCTTCCTGAACATGGGTATGCCTGACCAGAGAGAACGCCAGCGTCTTCACACAAAGCTGATTCAGTACTGGGCTGGAGCACCAGTGTCCATGAGCGCTTGCCTTAGCTGCGGGCAGAGGTAATGGAGAAGTCCATTCTCTGGCTCTGGGACTGAATCAGCGCACTGAGGAACTAGGTGAAGGGAACCCTGGAACTTCCTGTTTGGAGCCAATGTTACCAGAGAGAGACTGGAGTCTATCTCCTCTGCATCGTTATCTTCATCCTCTCACGGTGCTCACCTTCAGGCAGCATGCTTCAGGTTAAGGGCACATCCCTGGGCTCAGTTTTCTTTCCCCTCTAGGCTTGCCCCATTTTGACAGTCCCAAGTTTGTGGCTTTTCCTGACTTTTGGCAGATTGGGGAAAAGATCTCTTAATCTCTTTGAACTTCTGTGTGTGGCTTTCAAGATTCTGAGATTGAATCACAGGACTGCACCTACCACTAACCCTCTAGTTCTTCCCAAATTGACTTCTTCCAGTACCAGACTCAAATTTGCAGGCCATCTGCATCTTTCCTGTGGACACTGGTGCCTCACAAGGAAACCCAGAAGCGATGGCAGGATTTCTAGGAGCAGCCAGGGGCTTAGGCCTGAAAAGGAAGGGGTCACTTGAACTTAAGGGAGCCCTTTCTGATTCCCAGATTCCTTCCTGAAGCCATTCTACTCTGCCTCCTGGTGACAGTGCTCGGTTCAAATCCCAAACCCTCTAATTTCACTTAGTTGCTCTTAAAAACCACTGATGTGGCGGGACTCCACGGAGATGGCTCCGTGAGTAACATGTTTATAGCATAAGACGGAGGAATGCAGTTTGATACCTAGTTCCTGTGTTCAAAGCTGAGCATGGAGGTGTGGTGTGCCATCCTAGAGCTGGGTAGGTGGGGACAGGAGGATCCCTGGGCTCACTGGCCAGCCAGCCTGGTAAAATGAGTGAGCTGCAGGTCCTAGTGGGAGATCCTGTGAACAGCTCCTGACGAATGACACTTGAGGTGGATCGCTAACCTCCAAGAACACAGACACACAGGGGCACCTACACAAACCCCTACATACACATACACACACACAAACCCCTACACACACAAACACCTACACCTACATAAACAGATACACATACCTGTACACACAGATGCACGCGCACACACGTTTTAAAGATCACTGGGTCACGCACTCTATCATTAGTCTTGAGCTACGTTTGCTGTAAATAGCACCTCTGCTGGTTATTCTTCAGGAACCTGACTGCCACTTTTGGTTCAAAGACTGGCTCTTTACTTGGTCGCGCAGGTGTCTGAGAGAGTGACCATTTCTGTCCTTATAATTGTGTCTGCTTCCTTTGCAGCCTTAACCTTTAGACTAAAGACACCCCCAGCAGCCTTCATGACCAGAATAGTACTAGACTACAGAAAGAGCTAAGAAAGGTGGCTCCCGAGGACCTGGACATGAACTAGTCTCCCCTGCATTAGCCCACCTCTCCCTGTCAGCATCTCTTGAGTTGGAGGCTGGTCTGTGAGGCTCTTCCGTTTGTTGGTCACTGAATAAACCTTCCTTCTTCCAACCCTCTGTGATGCGAGTCGTTAACCTTGCCAGGTGGCATGGACTTGAACCTGTTTTTGGTTAGCTAGCGTCAGCTGTTGACCATCTCCTCAGGGTGGCTATCCATTCACCCAGGCATTGGAGAATGAGACTCTGCATGCTAGTTACCACGCCCACGGATGTAACCTTTCACCTAGGCCTGACACATTCTGGATAAGCCCCTGGGGTTGCTTGTTAGGCAGCTCCTGGACCTCACTAGATATGCAATTTCTCCAGCCCTGCCCAGGACCCGCTCAAGCAGAAACAGGCTGAGGCCCAGAAGCAGACAGCCTAAGGCGGCCTTCAGATGATTCAGGAGCATGCTAACATTTGCAAGGCAATGAATTTAAAGTTGGAGTAAGGAAAGAGAAGAATGCATCATCACTCACAAGCAACATGTGATTATATCCATTATATTGAGCCAGAGGCAGATTCAGTGATATATAGTGGCATAATTTATAGAATGGATGGAATCTATTTTTTTTTTGTAAGTAAAGCGGATACTTTCATGAAATCTAACAATATCTCTCTGAACAAAAAGAGAAAGAAATTACCCAGGAGCCTTAGCTATGGTAAGCATTTCAGGAAATGCGAACGTTGGATTTTTATTTGCAGGGTCTAAAGGCATGGATCCCCAGTCCTACCTTTGCCTCCCTTAAAAGCTATGTAAACTTTGACTTCAATGAAATGTAAGTAGAAATCACACATGTCAAACGGATAATTGAGTTGTCCACTGGGGAAATGGGAAGGAGTCAAATCACTGCACCCTATCTTCTGTCGATCTCTCTTTCCATCTCTCTTTCTACTGAGACCCAGATGCTCAACAAAAAACCCATTACTCCAAAAAAAAAAAAAAAGAAAAAAAGAAAAAAGAAAGAAAGAAAAAGAGAAAAAGAAAAGCACCCAGCTTTACTTCCCTCTCTACTTTGCATACCATATACAAAGGCCCCAGGGGCATTCACTCATATTCCTGGAACTGGCATTGTTAATTAACACAAAAAGAAAACTTGTTTTGTTGTGATTATTTTCCCTAAAGACCTGCAATGGAGTAGAAGGAGGCGAGCCTCACTTGCAGAGGCCCTTTTGGGGAGAGACAAGCAAAACCAATCACCTTTGCAGCTGGGAGAGTGGACAGCTGCCTGGAAATGCACTCAGAGCAAATACCCTCAGCTGAGCCTGAAAATCAGGGGTGACTAATAAGCTGCCAGCATAGGAAGTGGGTGACTCAGTCCATCTGCCGGCACATTCTGCTTGGGCAGATGAGACGGAATACGTGGGCTTCCTTTCTACATGGCTTTTCCTGACAAACCCACCTGTATTTACATGAGCATTCACAGACCTTCTAGAAAGCATCAACCTAAGGGTGCCAGCTGTTCAGTTCTCACAGCACTGTGAGTCAAGGCTCCTTTGGAAAACACCCAGTGTTGGAGAAATGTGCATCCGGAGAGCCCTCTGCATCTCCCAGCACCATGGTTTGGGAACTGTCTTTCTTCAGATGCTAAACTGTTTTCTCCAAGAAGAATAATATAAGAAGATTAAAAAAAATAGATTTCATTTTGCTTTTCCTTTTGGCACCCCCCCCCCATCATTCACTGACCCTGAGGGTTCCAGGAAGCCTCATTTATGAAGCACCATGGGATGGGTAACTGTTAAAACAGACTGAGGCCCAGAAGTCAGGGCTTAAAAAAAAAAAAAAAGAAAGAAAGAAAAGAAAAAAAGAAAAAGAAAAAAGCGGCGTGTCTGGAAATCTTCAGAGTTTTCACTAAAAAGCCAGTATCCAGTTCTGAGAGCTTTCCTTGCAATATATCACAGTCACATACTGGTTCATGTGGCTGGCACAGCTTCTAGGCACCAATTCACTCACCTGGCTGTTAGGTAGCTAGATAGGTATTAGCAAGCTTGAAGGTCACTGGGGCTGACCCCTCTCTGTTAACCAGCAGACTGTAAAAACAGCAACTGAAGCTGCAAGACTCTGGGTCACAGGCCACCATGGTATCTGAGATGTAGAGATGTGACATTCTGAACATCTCAGAGTATTATCTAGGTGGAGGCTTTCTGCTAAAGAATGAAGACAAACTGTTATCCCTTCATTCACCAGACAGGAAGCCACCCTTCAGAAAAAGCTGCCTGTTTTTAAAGATTTAGGAAGGATGGTGTCCAGGTCCTCATTCTTTGGACAGTGACAATTGTATTACACCAAGGCAGGATCTTCCTACATAGAGACTTGGAGCCCTGGCTACATGTATCAGTCACCATGGAGGGAAAATAATACCAATGCCAATGCCCAAGCCCTTCCCCATAGTTTGCAGCTTGTGTGGTTGGAGTGAGATTTAGGCATTGGTACTTCCTCAAACAACAAATTTCCTCAGATGGTCCTAATACACCACAAGGTTGAAAACCATTGCCGGGGTAGTCATCTCAGGGGACCTTATACGGACCCTTTTCTATTTGATTATAGGTCATCATGGAACAAGAACATGTTTACCTTCAGAAGCAGACTGACTCATTCTCTAGAAAGCAACTGATTTCCAGGAATCCTAGGCAGATGTGGCTTATAAAGACTAGGAAATTGCTAGCCATGGCTGTCAATAGAGGAGGGCCAGCACAGTAGAATAGAGAGGACCCCCAAGTTTGCAGATTAGTTCCAAGCCCCTTCCTTATAATACCTTAAATACCTTGTAATACCTTAAAACCTTGAGGTATGGAGTTTGATAATGGTGGGGTTGGAGAGACAGTCAGTAAAGTACTTGCCTTTCAACCACAAGGACTTGAGTTCAACCCCCAGTACCCACGTAAAACAAGCCATGTTGAGCGGCGTGCACTGTGATCCTACTGGTGGAGACAAGCAGATCCCTGGAGCCCACTAGCCAGCCTGTCTAGACTATTTATCAAGCTCCACGAAGGATAACCACTCCCGAACACACACAAGAGAAAAAAGTAAAACAAACAAAAACCAACCAAAAAACAAAAAAACCAAGGTGGAAGGTCCCTAAGAAACAGTGTCCAAGGTTGTCCTTTGTCCTCCACATGAACATGTTCAAATATGTACAAGGAGTCACATGTCTGTACACACCGGAACACACACATACTTGCACACGTGAAAAACAGATAATGATTTTCCAAGCTGAATCTACACCAGCCTTACCTGAAAGCCTGATTCATATGCCAATTGCTGGGCTGGCTGAAGAGGTCTGGGGCAGGTCCTGAAAGTTTGCTGTCCACCAATATCCCCCCACATGCTGCTGCTGTTGCTACCGCTGCTGATCCAGGCTGGGATGGAGACACCATTGACAGACGGCAACAGGAGAAGTACTTCCTTGATGGAAGACCGGGATCCTGTTTTTATTTAAAATTTGATATTTTACCCCTCATAAAGTTTGGCATTGATTTTGGTTCTAAATGCTGTGTTACAGCACGCCTCACCTTGATCACTAGGCTTTTGAGGGCTCTGTAAATTTTACAGGTAAAATTGGTGCCTTGTCTTTAATCCTTTCTACCTAGAGAACCACACACAAAGAACCTCTCAACAAAATGGTTTCTAAAGGCCCCTTTGGTCCTCATCTTCCATCAGAGTTAGTAGGGTTTGTGGCAAAGCAAATGCGCTCTGGGTCCAAGCTTCCCTGCTCAGGACTGCAAAGGTGCTCCACCATTTGAAAGATTTGTAGCCTTGGGAAAGGTGTTAAACCCTGCCCAGACTCTATGTCTCCTTATCTGCTGCTCTAGTTGACTTTCTACCTCTGTGATAAAACTCGGGACCAAAAACAATCTGGGGAGAAGTTTTGTTTTGCTTACAGGCTGTAGTCCATGATCAAGGGAAGCAGGAACTCGAGGCAGGAGAGGAAGCAGAGGCCATGGAGAACTGCTGTTTACTGCTTGCTTCTCAGGTCTTGCTCAGCCCCCTTGCTTATATAACCTAGGACCACCTGTGAAGGGTTAGCAGCATTCACCGTGGGCTGGTTCCCTCTCATGTCAATCATTAATCAAGACAATGCCCCACCCACAGATGCTCCCACAGGCCAATTTGAAGAAGGCTATTCCTGGGTTGAAATTCCCCTTTCCCAGGTGACTCTAGGCAAAAAAACGAAACAGCACATTCTTCAAATCAAGTTTCTGCTATTGATTACTTAGTTGTCAGTTGAAGTAACACCCATGAGGCACACATGTGAGCTGAAGGCTTTTGGTCGTCAGCACCACCGGCGTGTCTTGCTTTCATCATCTACTGAGGGGTCCCTTCTGGTGAGACTCACCCTGGTTTGTTTGAGATCTGAGAAGAACTTTAAATCCTTTCAAGTCTACATACTACTTAACAAGCCATACAATTTCTTGTTCCTCCCGATTTTCCAATTTGTCCCTTGTGGGTTTGCTTAATTCCAAAGAGGCAGTCTATGAGGGTAATATAATGAAATGTAGCTTTATAAACAGAAGTCTGTAGAAACTGCAAAAACAGCTTTTCAGATCGATGTTCATTATTTATTAAATATTCAGAAAATGAATGGCTAGTTCCTCTCAGAAAGGACAAGAACTGCCTTCATTCATGTTGTGGGACACAAATAGCTTGTCTCAGGGGAGAATGACACTCACTAGATCCTGCACGGGAAGTTGGAATTTTTATAAATGTAGTAAAAAGTTGTCAAATTTCATAATACATTAACACTGCTAAATTTACACTTTTTTTTGGTCTTTCTCGGGGCACTAACTCAAGTCCCTTAGTGTCTATTCAGAAATGTCCACCCTAGAGACCATATTTGTAGACCATAATTGTTTCCTCTCAGAGGTCAGCATTCATCCTTAGCAAATAGGACTTTTCACTGTTGGTCAATATACGCTGGAGGCAACTGCTTTCTGCATAGTTCAAGCTGCTTATCCACATGGAATGGCCTGTTCTGTAGAGTCATCAAAATCTTATTCTTTCAGATGCAACTTAAGAATGACACCCACACACAGGTGCCAACCCCTGGGCTGGTACTAGGTTGTTACTGTTGATCTCTGCCAGAGCACCTCTCAGAATCTAGCAGGAGGGAGAGGCCCGCGCTCTGTTCCTGCACAAAATCCTTGGTAAATTGTTTATCCTCCATGGAAGGAACTCAATTCTAGTTAGTTTCTGTTTGATGGATTGTCAAAATAACTTGGTCATTTGCCAATCATCAGCCCAAATAACAGAACCCTGAATCTTGTCAGTGAATTGGATCACTCTGATACTCAGTTCTCATCAAATCATCAGCATCGGAAGTAATATTCCTGAGTTATCTTTAGATCTCTCTGTTGGGACCCCATTATTGGTTGATGCTTTAGTGATTAGTATCTACACAAATGAATATTATAAGAATGTGTTCTATAAAGCCCATTGCTACATATGGTTTGAAAGCTCTTACAGAGACCCTGAGTGTATTTCCACCCACCAGAGAAACTGTCATTATGACTAAGGGCCAGGAAAGATGTCCTTCTAGGCAACTTTGAAAGGATACCTGGAATCCTTGTATAGAAGGGCAGGGAATGAACCATTACATGATTCATTTTTCCTCTAAGACAAATAATATATCTTGTGTGTTTTTAATTTCCAAAAATTGTCTTAGAATTGACATGTTGTATGCATTTTTAAATGAGGGAGAAGGGAAAATTAAAGTCAGTAATGACGACAGTTTAGTTTTGTCAGTTTTCAGCAGTAGAGGATCTTAGCCATATAAAATTTAACATACAGAAGAATGGCAAAAACTTCAAAAAAATTTAAAGCATACAATGTTTTAGATACAAGCTAAATATTTTAGAATATTTGAAAGAAAGTCTAAATATATTGCTTCACACGTTTCCAATTAATTTTAATAGTGCATTGATGATCCTTATATGTTATAGGCATTTGGCACATATATGGATATAATCCCCTATTTAAAAACTATTCCAAATATGAAATTATTATTACAGTAATTCCCTTTCTGATGCACTCACACACATGTGGTTTAAATACTGGATTTACAAATAATTTAATACATTATGTTAATATTCAGCTTAGCCATCCCATGACAGGAATGTTGTGAGTATAAAATGTGATGAGAAAGCCCTCTGGAAAGCTGAAGTCTTAATCAAAAGCAGTATGATATGTATATATCCACAAACACATACTTCACAGGGACGCCCATTTATCTGTCACAAAGAAATTCCAGTTCTTGTTGCCTGATATAAAAGGGCTATAAACACAGTATATAAATGCATACATATACAAACACCAACCCAGCAGCACAGGAAAACTAATAGCAGTCATTACTGAGTCCACACAGTCTGGTGTCACCTAGATCCACCCCTTTCTCTTACACACACCCTGCCAGCACAATTTGACCAGCGCAACTGACCACACCAACTAGTTACAGCTGACCCCATGTCAAGACAGCACCATCTGTAATGACAGCATCTCATCCCTTCACTCCTGCTGGCTCTCGTCCCAGTCAGAGAGTCTCCACACAAAGGCCAGTCACCCTTCAGAAATACAAGGCCATTTCTCCATGGGATGTGGTGGCTGTTCATTGAAGTTACTGCAAGAGGCAAACTTTTTTACTTCACTTCCTCCCTCTGACCCCTCTGGATGCCTTTCCCATCACCGTGCTTTCCCAGCACTACCCAATCATTTGGCCTTTTTATTGCTTTTTAAATACAACAAGCACACCCACGACCTTGTTCCCACAATACTCTTTACCCAACCTGATAATTGTCTCACCTATTTCATATTTACTCATGTGATATCTTCTCAATAAGATTGTTCCCTACAACCTGATTTAAAGTTCTAAATACCTTTCCATTTACCTAAGAATTTTCCATATAGCTTAACTTTTGTTTCTTCTAACTCACCATATACATAGCAAAAACATCAGTAACTGCATGCAAACGCATAAGTCTATTTAATCTATCTAACTGTCCATATGTATATTTATATGGTAAACATCTATATTGCTTGTTTTTGTTTGTTTGTTTGGTTTTGTTTTGGTTTTTCAAGATAGGGTCTCTCTATGCAGCCTTGGCTGTCCTGGAACTCACTCTGTAGACCAGGCTGGCCTCCAACTCACAGGGATCCACCTGCCTCTGCCTCCCAAGTGCTGGAATTAAAGGTGTGTGCCATCACTGCCTGGTCTATATTGCCTATACTGAGGGGAAGGATTTTTGTGATCTGTCCTGCTCATTGTATATAATACTGTATTTGGGACATACGAGGTGCTTGATAAATTTTTATGGTCTGTATAACTAAACTTCCAGACTCTTCTCTTGTAATCAATCCTATAGGCTGTAGTGGGTTCCACCCTATGTTACCCTATGTTACTGCTCTGCTCTACAATCTTCATCGACTGTGTGTAGATCCAGAAGGAAGTTCACGTCATTGCATTATGATGGCATGGACTTCCTACTAAAATTCCAGCCAGCTCTCTTATTTTCCAAATGGTTGATCTCCTTTACTTTGAACTGTATATGCCATACATCTTCCCATGGGTTCCTTCCACTTAGATGGCTCTGTTCTTTCCTCTCTGATGGGCCTAAACCAACTCAGTTTTCCATGCATAGGTCAAATGCTGTCCCCTTGGTGAGGTCTTCTCTGACTCCTCCAGTGGAAAGCCATCCAGTTTGCTCTTGTCTGAATCTTACAATTGGCTTACTTCTCTCTCATAGCACATTGTAGCACTACAGGACAGTTAGCATGGGGGTAAGTTCTTTAACTCTCTCAGCCTTGATTTGTTTTTTCAACATAAAATGGGACAATAGTAAAAGCCCAAATAACTGTATGATTTTGAGGCTGAGTCACGTAATAGATATAAGCCTGAGTTATTTCTTCCTTTATCTTCCCTTTCCCACCCTCCTCTTCCTTCTTTGGTGGCACTGGATATTGAATCAAAGACTTTATATATGCTAAACAAGTGTTTTATCACTGAGCTGCATTCTAGGCCCTAATAAATGTTAGCTATTATTAGTATAATCACTAATATAGTTTCTTCCTTGAAATTACCTATATGCCAGTGTCATATTACCCTATAATGGAGCAACAATTATGTTATAGGCTAACAAACATAAAGCCCAATGTCATGAATGGGGTACCTGCGGGGTGTTTACCCACCAACCCCACAGTTCCCCCAGAGTTTTCTTGATTGAGAGCAGCAGGAAATATTAGACAGAAGGATTTAGATTGTGGAAATAAACAGATAGAAAATACAGGATAGCTTCGAGGGGGCCTGGAACCTATTCCAACAAGCCTTGACTGTCTCTGCCCTAGGGTACTTATAGAAACGCCAAGGGGTGGAGAAAAGACCTCCTCCCAGCACAGCCAAGTGCAGACCATCTCAGACACCTGCGCTCAGGCCCGTGGTCCTAATCATCCTCTCTATGCAGACCTGCTGGGTAAAGCCATTAGGAACCTGAAAATGGGCTCCCACATATACCTCTATTGGAGTCATTGGCCAGTGAGTAACCATAGACCATCAAATATTACAGGTCATGACCATTGCTGTTGGTTACTCTCCAGAACTTGACAATAAGATGCTATTGCTGAAGATATGACATGTCTGAATTTTAGAATAGGGAGAAATTAAGCTGGTACTGACCTGGAAGATTTATCCCTACTGACGAGCTTTCATAGTGCTGGACTGTGCTGTGCATTCTATAATAGGAGAAAAGTAATCACAAATCCTGTTCAGCTGGGAATCCTGTGGCCTGCAATAATGACCGACCTGACAACACATGGCCACTGGTGGAATAGTGCCGTAAATACCATGGAAGTAACCAATCACTTTATAACTGGGTTTAAGATATGCGAAACCAGATGGAACCCACATCTGGAAACCCATATCAGGGTCAAAATCCCGTGACTAGTAGGATCATAGGCTATAAGGAAGACCCTTCTCCTCTTACTCTGCTAAAGAGACATAGTATTAAACTGACTTCTATGATTTACACTTAAACCCATAGATTAGTGTATCTCCCAACTCTAATGGTAAGCCCACCAGTTTGTTCTTCTATGACTCTTACTATCGGTTTACTTCTCTTCCATACCACATTATAGTACAAAGGGCACTTAGCATGGGGGTAAGTTCTTTAACTCTCTCAGCCTTGACTTTGTTTTCAACATAAAGTGGGATGATAGCAAATAGCTTACTAACTGTATGATTACGAGGCTGAATCATATAATGTCTATAAGCCTGAGTTGTTTCTTCCTCTTTCTCCTCCCTTTTTCATCCTACTCCACAGTGGTCAGAATAAGAGACTGTGGAATGCTCAGCCTCAAGTGGGATGTCCATAACACTCTCTCTCTCTCTCTCTCTCTCTCTCTCTCTCTCTCTCTCTCTCTCTCTCTCTCTCATTCTCCCCCCTCTCTCTCTTTCATTCTCTCCCTCTCCCTCCCCTCCCCCCCTTTCCAAAGACCCAGGGATCATTGTGGAATGGGTTTCAGGGGACAGAAATACGGTAAGAGCCACAGGATGTGGTTGACTACAACAAAAATAACTGTTTTCCAGATACAACAGGGCATTTGTCCAAATGAACTCACAACAGTTGTGGCAGCATCCAAAGACCTGTGCAAGTCTCAGCACGGAGGGGGATGGGGTGCATAAAGTACCTCCCATGGCTTGGGAGCTATTAGTAAGTGATAGCTGCCAGGAGAGAGAGAGAGAGAGAGAGAGAGAGAGAGAGAGAGAGAGAGAGAGAGAGAGACAGAGACAGAGACAGACAGAGAGAGACAGAGAGAGAGACAGAGAGAGAGAGTTTTCTTACGGGGTTTGTTCCTTGATTGATTGAACACATTCCAGTGGATACCACTCACCCAAGAATACATAAGCAGCACTGATTGGACTCAGCAGGAAAACAAAATGAGGACAGAATGTTGGATGGGTATGAAATAGCGGGGGCTGGAAGTGAGAGAAGATGGAGGAGAGTAAATATGATCAAAACACATTGTATGGAATTCTTGAAGACTATGGGAAGGAATAACTAACATTAAAGGCCTTCTGAAAAGGCTCAGGATCTGTGCAGAGGAGGAGGCAGAGAGATTGTACAAGCCTGAGGTGGTGGATGACTTCAAGGAAAGAGCATTTCCCAGACACGGCAAGCCGATGCACACGTGAACTCACAGAGATTGTAACGCCACACAGAAGACCCGAACAAGCTCAAGTCAGACAGAATTCTAGCACAGAGAAGGGAAAGCAGGCACAGCATCCCACCTCTAGTCAAGAAACTATTGGTAATTGATACCTGCTGGAAAGGGAAAAATAGGCGTGGTTTTTTTTTTCCCCTAATGGAGTAACACTGGGCTTATAAACCATACTTTAAGGCAGGCCCTAACTTCAGGAGGAGTTGGCCAGCACAAATTGGACTCATTGATTTTGATGTTATTGTTATTGTGTGTGTGTATGTGTGATTTTTAAGAGAGAGAGACAGAATGTGAAATTGGGTGGGTGTGGTGGTGGGGAAGAATCTGAGAGAAGCTGGAGGAGGGGAAAGAATATGATCAAAATATATAAAATTCTCAAAAAAATGAAAGAATTAATAAAAATATAAAAAAATAGAATCATGTTATTTTCTTGTTAAACTTAGAGTTTCTTGAGAATAAAATAAATGATGAATTTGCCTCTCTATGCATGTATTTACCCTATATATTGATCATTTGTTGAATAAATTTGGGAATCAAGAACATGGCTTTTCTCTCTAAGTTAAAACAAATATACCTGGTATGTAAAGATGTTGACTTTTAAAATTCACAAGTATGTTCTAGCAATTAGATACATCCCAACATGGCTTTGTTTTTGTTTTCAAGCATTGTTTGCATAGAATTAGGAGCATAGTGATATTAAATATTCTTATATTCCCTAGTGCACAGGAAAAAAGCTCATTAGCTAATAATGTATCACTCTAAACTTTTGTAAAACTATCCAGAAAAACTATATGGACAAGGAAGAGAATAAAGGCATAGAAATAAAGGAGACAGCCACAGCCACAGATACACATGGAACAGACACACCCAGAAGGGATGGATAAGAGCTTAGCTCAGGAGGAAAACCAGGCTTTCTGTGCTGTTAGGGATATATTTCCTAGAGGAGATGATCATCAAGCAAAACTAAGAAGGTGAAAATTCATTAAAAAGAAGATAAGCAGAATGGACATTCTGTTCTGGAAAAATACATCAACAAAGACAAGATGGCTGGAACAGCATGGTATGTGCTGGAATTGCACTAACACTTAGGCATGTGCTAGAGCAGTAAGGAACTGTGCAGTTGACTGGCGGGTTGTGCGACAAGTCATGAGTGCTTTTCTGTCCCTCGACACTGTGTCGTTGTGCGGCTGTGATAGGAGCTTTGCCATAGTCAACTCCCGGGAGGAATGGCTTCTCTTACTGGCAACTGCAGCGGTTTCCTTCTCACATAGTGAGCACGGTGCAGTGCACATCAGAGAGGGAGTGGAGTGGAGCCATAGTAAGAAGTGACAGAACAAAAGTCATCCCCAAAGATGCCCCTCCACCTTCTTCGTCCATCCAGGTCCCACCTTCTACAGTCTCAGCACCTCTAATCAGTCTATTTCAAATGAATCAATTAATTAAACCATTCATTTCACCAGAATCCTCATGAAACACCTGTGCAGAGGCTCCCAGAGGTATGTCTGTATCCAATCAAGGCCATGATCACCAGTGACAACGCATAATACAATGCTCTGGGCTTTTCTTTTGTTGGTAAAGTGGAAGCATTTTAAGTAGGAAGGGGGCATGAGCAGATCAAAGTCATGCTTTGAATAGATCTCTCTGACTAAGTGGGGATATGAGAGAGAGAGAGACAGAGACAGGGACAGAGACACAGAGACAGAGAGATGAGAGACAGAGAGACACATACAGAGAGATACATAGACACACACACAGAGTGCTAGAGAGAGAGACAGACAGGTAGAGAGAGACACACAGACACAGAGAGAGACAGAAAGAGACAGAACATGAGACAGAGAGAGAGAGAGAGAGAGAGAGAGAGAGAGAGAGAGAGAGAGAGAGAGAGAGAGAGAGAGAGAAACTGTTAAAGAACAACTTTAGGCAGGGAAAATGGGTTGCTTAAACCAGAAAATAGGGGCTGCTGTCAGGAACTATGAAGAGCAAAACAGCAGGATTTGGTGACTTGTGTGACTTGTGTTTGAATGGATCGGAGAAAGGAAAGACTTGGGTTTCTATTCCAATGAATGAGTGAATAATGATCGTAGTCACTGAGACAGGGACATTGTTGGTGAGAAGGAGCAGGGTACAGCCTGGGCATGTGGTACAGAGGCAATGAGACCAATTTTAGTCATACTGGGGGATCAGTACACTGATAATCTTGACCTTAGGGAGAGAGCTGAGCTGTAGGTAACATTTAGTATTCTTAGAACACAGGGTGGTGAAAACAGTAGGACTGTCTAACTCACTCAAGATTAAAGTTTATGTCAGGGCTGGAGTTCTGATGATCACAGCAATTGCAGCAGGGAGGAGGAACCCCGCTGAGGAACGGCCAGGAGGAGGAAAATGAATTTGTTGACACCAAGGGAGCAGAGAATTTCAGGAGAGACACATTGATCAACAGTATCAAATCTAGCAGCAATGTAAAGAAAGACATGGACTAAAAAGTACTTCTGAGATTTGGCAAAAGGCATTTGAAATTGGGTTTAGTGCAAGAAGGAAAAACAAGATAGCTTAATGCCTGCTGCTTGGAAAAGATGATGTCATGCTAACAGATGACAGGGTGAGAGAAGGCTCCAGCAGGCCTATTGCTTATTTAGCCTATCTAGGGGGAGGATCTGCAAATTGGAAAGGCAGAACCAGTGTATTCAAGAAAGAATTGAAGCCCAAGACAGTTTAGAAGGTAAGACCAGGCCCAAGTGGTGTTGCATGTAAGAAGTTTCCCAGGTCCAGGTGAATTATCTTCTAGAACAATCTCCTCTCCCTTCCTCTCTCCCTCCCTCCATCCCTCTCCCTAGACCCTCTCTCCCTTCCTCCCCTGTTACACACAGACACACAGACACACAGACACACAGACACACAGACACACACACACACACACACAGATGCACTTACAGACACACACAGGCACACAGACACAAACACAGACACACTCACAGACACACACAGGCACACAGACACACACAGACACAGATACACAGACACAGACACACACACACACACACACACACACACACACACACACACACACACCAATCAGAAAGCTTTAAGCATTATAAAAGAGGATGTCAACAGTGGTAAAAGCCTGGTGGTGAATAAAAAGAAAAGGAGTCCAGGAAAATATGTGTTCAAATGTATAAAATACTATTAGCATTATACAGAATAGGGATGTTTATTCTGTGTGACTTCAAAAGATAGAACATTTATGTATAGAAGTTCAGAAGCACAGATTAATCTAATGATATGGGACAGCTCTCATCAACCTCTTGGTGATCCTCTTAGGCTGCAATTCTTGCCTTGGAATTCCTCAAACTGATATGTCATCTGGGTGTGATTTGATTGAGTCCATAACCAGCACTCCTAGGCTTACTTCCTTTTGGAAGGTATCATTTAATTATTTTCTTTTTGTGCTAAGAAAATGAAATAAATTACATTGATTATTCCTGGATTATCTCTAAGGACCCTTCTATATGAGAAACCTCATACATCCAGATTCTAGAGACCTTAGTAAATATTAAATGACAGTGAAAAGAAACCGCCTAGTCAACCACACTATCTGGAACCCCAAGAGAACTGGAACTGAGTCTGAGGGTGGTCTCCTTGAAGGACGGTTGAATTAGACAGTGTTCCATGCTGGCTTTGGACCACCAGATTTACAGAAAAATATTTAGTGGTGTCCTCTTGATGCCAGATACAATGTTAAGTGTGGCTGCTACAGAGAAAATGAGTCAAGCCAGACCCTAGGCATACTCAGAACAGAAGGTGACACTGTTAGAAAAGACTGTTTATCATGTCCCTGTAGGCCAGTTAAAATGAATTAGAATGATCAAAGGCATTAGCATTGAGTTCTTGCTTTGTATAGTTCAGCCTACAAATCAAATACTGCTCTCTGTTTATTACTGTGAGATCATAATTCACAGAGAAAGGTTCAGAGAGGTCAGTATTTATGGCTACCCAAAGTGTTTCATTTGCAAAAATTATAAATGGAAAATCTGGCACTTAGTTAGAAATGTAGATCTCCTGATACATAAATTTGCCCCATTGATTTTTATGTATTTCTTAAACTGTGCACTGCTGCTTTCAATATTTCCGTGGAACAGATTGACCATAAATATTTGAATAACTGCTCTTCAACAATCAAAGCTACTCACAACAGTAGCTGAAGTTACAACTGTGATCTGTTGAGGTCAAGAAAAGCAGGATAAAATGGGAAAGTTTCAGTCAATTATCACTTAGTCTTTTTCCATCAACTGAAGACAGAGAAGGTCCTTAAGGTCATGCTTGGAACTTATTAGGTACATAATAAGCACTTTTAGAGTGGACTTTATGCAGAACGTTTACAGCCAACATGGAAATGGGAGATCACAAGATTTTAGTTTTGCAAACCCCTGAAAGGATAGAACCCCCTAAGCCCTGCCAATGTGAGTTTTAATGCTGGCCCAAGAGTTTTACTCTGTTCTCTAATTTACCTACTACTTTGTAAAGAAGCTATGTCAAAAGTACAGATTGCTTTATATCAAGGGTCTTGAACCAAAGTGTTCTTACTGTGACAGCTTATCCAAGTTATTTTCATCACGTGCTTTGACTATCTCATCTTGCCCACTGCAGCTTGCCATGCAGTTATTTAGACTTTATTTTGAATGGTCTTGGGGGAGCTACTTGCAACTTGCCAGGGTGGTTCTGATTGTCCCGTGCTTCAGCTCTGAGAGCACATGGCTCAGATTTGCCTCCAAGGGAACGGCACTGGAGAAGTAACTTATCTCAGTGTTGATAATGGAACTGGCCATTCCTTATCCATGAAGGAGTTCTCTAAAGGGCAATTGTTGCCCCAGGGCTCATCACTAACCTGAGGAAGACTTTCATAGAGTTATAATAGTGGAGTTATAATAATAACAACCCCTAATGGGTTATTTAATGGGTTATTCGATCCCATGGTCACTCCTAAACACATGTACATATAGGTAACCATAAATGGACTCAGTAATACATGTGTGTGTGTGTACTATTGTTATAAAAGAACTATATATATAGTTATTAAAGAAGAAGAGGTCATTAGTTGAGAGAACAAGAAGGGCATGGGTTGAGTTGGAAGGAGAAAGGGAGGGGTGGAAATGATATAAATAAAAAAAATCTCAGAAAAATTTAAAAGTATAGTTAAAAATAATGCCTTTTCTACCCAGTCTTCCCTTATTCACCTTTCCTTAAAAATGTATCAGATATACATTGCTTCTCACAGCTATCTCAGTTTTTTTCTTTCCTATTTTCTGCGAAAGACATTTCCCCTTATAAATATTGAAACACGTCCAACTCTGTATTAACATTTGATCCTGGAGAACCTAGGCAGGCAACAAACTATGATACATCCTCAGAATGCATTCTACCCTTTCTTAAATGCACATACATTTTTGGTCATATAAAATACCAACAATATATATTTAACTTATATATTCATATAAGGCTCTGCTAAATGATCTCCTTCCTGTAAGACTTTTGATTTTTTTAATTGGGAAAAGAATCATGTCTACACAATTCCTAGAAACTATCCAACTATTAAAAAAATCATAATTTATTTACATAGATTTTATTTAATGAATAAATGAATGACAAAATAGTGACAGTTGCATACTATTATGAAAGCTTTTGGGTTTTTATAAAGAAGGCAGACAAGCAAGCTACAAGAGACTTTATCAACAGAAGGAAGGTATGAGCAAATGGAAGGCAAAGGAATTCAAGATGGTCTGAAGTTTACTTAGCTGCGTCTTTCTGCTTATGGGGTTTTGTTAGGATCAATGGAAAAAGTGTACCCAATATTACAAAGATCTCAGAACATAGATAATTAGAATCTGGTGCTATTATTAGTACATTAATTTGAATGAGTTCAGCACCAATGATCCTAGTCAATATTAGTCAAACCCATTAAATCCCCATGATTGCGCAGATAATAAAAAAAGGAAAGGATTTTTTTGAACGTTGAGAGGTTAGGAATCTGTTTGAGAAAAGCTGTGCATAATTGGTTTCTAGGGGACTGTGATATGACATCTGATGTATTGCAATCAATTCTTACAGTCATTGTGAGACTTGGGACTTCCCTGATGGCCCACAAAATTAGTAGGTTGTAATTCTACAGTATGAATATGAAGTTTCCATGTAAAGGCTCATGTGTTGAGAGTGTGATATCCAGTTGGTGGTTCTATTGAGAGGTGACAGGATTGTAAGAACACAAATGATGCTTTCTTAGTTCAACAGGCTATAAGGTGGTAAGGCCTGATTGGAGGAAGAAGGTCACTAGAGATGTGCTCATAGAGTATTGTGTTTTGTCCTGAGATCTTCCTTTTAGACTCCCTTTGCTTCTTAGCTGCAGTGAAGTGATCAGCTTTTGTCTACCACGTGCCCTTCTGCCATGATGTCAAACCCATAAAATCCATGTGATTGTTATCATGAGATGAGCGGCTGCCTCTGCTCCCCACCCATTCCTACTGTAATGTTACTCTGCTTTACCTCTGGCAGAATCCACAGGTAGAGCCAGCTTTGGACTGATACCTCTGAAACTGTCAGCCAAGCTAAGCCCTCCCACGTGCAAACTGTTTGTCCAATGTGTTTGTCACATGATGAAAAATTGATCAACACATATTTTCAAAAAATTGACAAACATATGTGATCTGTGGAAAATTATCTAGACATTGAACTTAAGGAAATTGCTAGAAGGGAAATAGAGAATGGACAGAACAATTATGCAAGTAATAGCTAACCATAGTCATTTTTCTAAATTTAATAAAATAATGTAAAACTATATAATTAAGAAATTCAATAATACACACAGAATAAATACAAGAAAACCTTTACCATGCACACCATAGTAAGATTATTAAAAATAGTCATAAGGACAAAAAGGTTTTAAATATTCAGAAAAAGGCCAAGCAAAAGATCATAAAACAACTGTAACTTATTGAAATAATGAAAAAAAAACCACTCAAAATCTACAACATTAGAATCAAGAAAAATATCCTTACATCCTTCAAAGGTTTTTCTGAAGTAGAATAAAAGGCAAGTTAATTCGTTGTCACACATGTTTTAGATGTGAATTCAAATCTACATGAGGGAATACACAAAACAGAAAATGGAAAGCACATGAGTAAATATGGAAGAACTGTCCATTTCTTCATTTATGTATTAAAAATATTTATTAAACTAAAATGAAAAATAATGAATATGTCATATTATTATAATGTACTAACCTTAAATGAATATCATATGTAAAAATAATGGCAAAAAGTCAGGCATGGAAAAGTTTATGGCTGTTACATTCTACACAAGTGGTATAATACTATAATACGTTACAGACACATAACACAAACTCTAGAGAAACCAGTAAGCAAAAAACTAAGTGATATAGCTGATGAGTCAATAGAGGAGAGAATATGCTTAAAAAATAGTCAATTAATATAAGCAGAGTGAGGAAACGTGGAAATAAGGAGCAAAGAACAGATGGATAAACAGAAAAAATAGCAATATGGTAAATTTAAAAATGGAATGAGCACACCAATTAAAAAGCAGAGATTGACAGACTGGATAAAATGTGGGGCCAAACTAAGTACTGTCTGAAAATACTTTAAGTATAAAAGGATAGGTCAAAAGCAGAAGAATAGAAAAAGATGCCTCATGAGAACAGTGGATAAGAGGGCCATCTGGGCTCCACACAAAGACTGCAGGACATTTCCTCTGTATCAGAGGGGACAGTTCCTACCGACTAATTTCATGTGTCAGCCTGACTTGGCTAAAGCATGTTCAGGTAGCTGGTGGGTGTGTCTGTGAGAGGAATTTGGAAGAGGTTGGCATTTGAATCAGCTGTTTGAGTCTCCATCCTTAGCAATGTGTGTGGGCACATGCCAATCCATCCTAGACCCAGACAGAGCAGAATGGTGGACTAAGGACAAATTCACTGAGTTTTCAGGATATGGTTTATCCATCTTCTCCTGTTTTCTAATGTCAGAACCTCAGGCCTTCAAAATGCAAGACTGCCCAATGGTCCCTTAATTCTCAGGTGATTGGTCTCAGATTGAGATTCCCACCACTGGCTGTCCTGGCTTTGTCTTCACACTTAATTTTCCACCAGCCTTCCTGGTTCTGCAAATGGTAGACAGCATATTATGGCATTTCTCAATTTTCATATTTGTGTGAGCAAATCTCCTAATAAATCTCTGTATGCACCATTGGTTCTGTTTGTTGGGAAAACACTGGTTGAACATTGATAATGAGGTTACTATATCAGAAAGATAAATGAATAGACAGGCCCTAGGCCCTAGGTGAGAACTATTACTCTGCTAAAGAGACCCAGTATTAAACAGACTTTCAGTGGCTCATTGTTATACACATAGATTGGTGCATCTCTCAATCCTCATCAGAGAAGCTTCTATGTGAAATGGATGGTAATTAGTACAGACACCCACAACTGGTCAAGACGCAGAGAATAAAAGACTGTGGAGTGCTCAGCCCTGATTGGAACATCTGTATCATATTCCTTCTCCCTAAGCTCAGGAGACATTTTGGAAGAGAAAGCAGAAAGATTATAAGAGCCAGAGGTGGTGGATGGCTGCAACAAAACAATGTTTCCAGACACAGCTGGGCAGCTGTACATATGAGCTCAGAGCAGTTGTGCTGGCATGTGCAAAATCTGTGCAAACCAAATTAGACAAAATTCCAGTGTGGAGTGGGGAGGTGGACAGCAAGTCCCACCCCAGGCTAAAAAAACTATTGGAAACTAGAAAGTGCCGTGAGAATCAGTTTTGTTTAAGAGTGTGGCCCTTTGTAGGTCAACCCTAGGGGCAGGCCACATATTCAAGAGTATATGGACAGCAAAAGTTTTATCTGATGGGCTTAAAAGATAAACAAAAAAGAAAACACATTTGGGTCAGTAGGGAATAGGGGTTGATCTAAGAGGAGTTGTGAGAGGAGGTGAATATGATCAAAACATAATTGCAAAGAGTTTTCCAAGAACTAATAAAATGAGAAAACGACATAGATATATTAAATGTGTATAGGCCCCACAACATAGCCTTTAAATATATAAATAACAAATAACCCAGAAAGTAAATGAGAAATAACAAATTCATAATTATAGTTAGAAGTTTTAACATTCTTCTCTCAGCAACTCAGAAAGTCAACAATAATGCAGAATAAGTAAACAGCACCATCACTCAATATTTTCACCTAATTGACCCCGAGAAACACATGGATATCTAAAAAATACATTCCTTTTAATTGCACATGGGTTATTCACCAGCAGAGGTCATATATTGGGCTACAACACAAGGTTCCATGAACTTTAAAAGATGAATATCCTGTAGAGCTTGAATTCTGGCTCCAAAAAATTAAATTAGATATTAATGACAAATATAGGGCTGGAAGGCTCCTCACCATTAGAAATTAACTAGTATGCTTTTAAATAATTTACAGCTTAAAGATGCCAGAAGAGAAATCAAACAATATTTTTAGTTGAATAACATTGACAAAACATGCCCAAATCAAGAAATTGCAGATAAAGACATTCTTAGAGGGAAATTAATAGCTTTAAAGTCTTGCATCAGAAATTGTGAATGAATTTAAATGAATGACCCATATTCCAACCTTTAGATCTACAGAATGAGGACTAAATAGACCACACTGAGGGAAATTGAGGAATAAAACTGGACAGGCCCTTTACGTAGAGGAATTCCGGTTGATCTTTTTGGAGTTGGGTTAATGAGAAGAGAGAGTGAAAAGAGCCAAAGTAACAGTATTAGCAATGAAAGAAGAGCTTTCATTATAGATCTTACAGACATTAAAAGGAGAACAGGGCTGTGGAGAGGGCTCAGCGGGGTAGAGTGCTTGCTCTGCAAACCTGTTGAATCTCAGAATCCACATAAAAAGTTATGCATGGCTACCTGTGCCTGTAAGCACTGTTGGGACAGAGACAGGCAGATCCTAGGAGCTCACTGACTGGGTGGGAGAGTATCGTAGCTGAAAGCTTCCCTGTGTCCCACCCAGTCTGCAGCTGCTCAGACCCAAGTAAACACACAGAGGCTTTTATTAATTAAAACTGCTCGGCCATTACCTTAGGCTAACTACTGACTAGCTTTTACATTTCAATTCATCCCATTTCTGTTAATCTATATGTCACCACATCTTCCATGGCTTTACCTGTGTGGCCATTACATGCTGCTCCCTGGATGGCAGGCTGGCATCTTCTGACTCAGCTTTCCTCTTCCCAGAATTCTCCTTGTCTGCTTATCCTGCCTATACTTCTTGCCTTGCTACTGGCCAATCAGCATTTTATTTATCAACCAATCAGAGCAACACATATTCACAGCATATAGAACATCCCACAGCAATGTTC
>CABHPQ010133687.1:0-30824 GCA_902168405.1 Peromyscus aztecus
TTCTATAACTGCCTATGAGTTAATTTAGGGGTGGAGGATACTTTTACAAGAGAAAAAAAAAGATACCTGGAAGGAAGACAGACCAGAAGCAGGGTGGCAAACATGGGCAGTGGTTCCTATATTATACAGTCCTTCTTATTCCACTGAGAACTGGAATTCAGTCACCGAGGTCTGACCTGATAGTTTCAGTAACTGATGAGCACACTGACCTTCACCAGAATAGCAGAAGTCATATAATGCTGGACTAATACTCTTAGAGGCAGTACAACAGGGCACATGGTTTTAATGAAAAGTATTTGAGAGGGTTTTTTTTTCTTTGCCTTATAAATAAAAGATGCAATCTTTGTATTTGCTGTAAATCTGATCTGTTCCTATGGAAAATTGGGCCCTTGTGAAAATTCGAATCAGCAGAAAGAGAAATGCAGAGGGAATGAGTTTGTGTCATTTACCAAATCTGCATTTACTTTTGGCACAGTGGATCCTGAGGTTATTAGAAATAGTTTTCTCCAAGGCTGACCTCACCTCACTGTTGGCTACTGTTTCCTGAAGTCTTCTGTGTCCTAACAATGCTATTGCTATTCATCAGCTCTGAGGAGGAGGCAGAGAAGGAGATAGGGATCATGGGGTGAGACATCAAATGCCATTGGAGGTTGGATGGAATCTCCTATGCAGAAATGTGTTATTAACTCTCTCAAGTGGATCAGAAGGGGAACTGATGGCTAAAGTACAATCGAAGATGTAATAAACATAATCTCTCCTGATAAAATTTGATACATTCTTAATCAATAACGAACCCAAAGATTGCTTCATCTAGTGGCCTTCATCCCCTCCACCTCACTGTTACTTAACCCTGAGACATGGTCTCCACAGAGGCAAACATGCTACTTCTTCAGGCTGCCTGGGAATCTCACTGTCAAAGTATTTGTAAAGGTCTTCATAATTTCTCAGCTTTCTCGTGCTTCTTCTCCTTCGGTCTGCTATGGTAGGTGTGAGAATTCTAGAGCTGACCAATCAAACATAGTCGACTCTTGTCTAGTAACTTCTAATCTAGTTGCTGTGGTCTGAATATTGTGTCCACCTCACATGAATAAGTTGAAACTCTGACTCCCCAAGAGGATGGGATTGGGAGGAGGCCACTCTGGAAAGCGTTAGGGTCATGAGAGCAGAGGCCCCATGATGGAGATTAATATTATAAAAAAGGAGCAGAGTGTAGAGTGAGAAGGTACCATTCCTGGATTAGGAGGTGAGCCCATAGCTCCAAATTAGTCAACCCATTGTTTTTGGACTTGGCAGCCTTCAGCACCATGAGAAACAATTTTCCAATGCTTAGAAGTCACCCAGTCTATGCAACCCAAATGGACTAAGACAGAGGGCTAACCTGCTCTGACAAACAGTGAGACACAGAGTTGTAGCCTGGTAGACATGAATGAGAAGGAAAGCCACAGCTAGTGTCTGGCAAGCTCCAGTCTTTAGGCTAGGAAATGCTTCCCCGAGGAAGTGATTAATTCTGAAGGACAAATAAGGGTGGACAGGCTAAATTGACTCTCCTCACATGAGCCGTGAGGGATAGGCTTAAAGTCTCTTCACTTGTCAGCCATTAAGATCCTTGAAGGCAAGTCACATCTCTGTTTAGCCTTGTCTTACCTTTAACAACAGCTCCAAATTCATTGTTATTCTTCGTGTCGACAGAACTCAAGAGTTCTCTCATTCTGGCACTTATACTTTGAAGTATCACCTGGGTAAAAATGTTCTAAGAGAAAGTGTAGACAGCCTTGACTGAAATAGGATCATCTCTTTCTTTGAAGTAGTTTCTGTGTAGCTTGATAATGCATTAACTATTGGTAAACACGTTCGTGACTCTCACTGCGTTTATTGCTAACTAAAAAATTTAACAAAAAATTTAATGTGAGTTCATATTGAGCCAGACTTATCTATATTTTATCTTTCTGGAAGTAAGCATTGTTAGTCCCTAGTGTTCAATTGTACATTTACTCCCATTAATTTTTGTCACATTTCTTGACCCCATTCATTTGAGTTGTCAGGGTTTTATCTCTTGCTGCCTTACAGCTGGAGTATTAGCTTACAATATTTGTGTACAGTAAATGTTCTCTATGATTTCATTCAAATCCTTTTGCATAAGATGGAGAAAGACAAGCATTAGGGCCTTGACTGATGGTCTCCATTAAGGTAGAAATGGATACATAGGACACTGGCTTCAGTTACAAATTTTCCTAATTAGGTTGTTACCTAAATCATATCAATTTCCAAATTTCTGCTTAATTTTGAAAGTGAAGTTTAATATTCTTAGGGTGAATACTTTCTTAAAAGATAGGTAATACTCACTACCTGGGTATAGCTGTCTATTGTATAGCAAGATTTCATTTCCCTATTGATGTAATTTAGTTTCTAAAATGTTAGAACCTCACTAGAAGGAAAATGGACTGCTAAACCCTTCTAGGGACATGTGGAGTGAGGAGGCCTGTGTAACCAAAAATGTGAAAACATGAGACAAGTTTAAGATCTAAACCAAGACATGATTCATATCTTTTGAATTTTACTTTATGAAGTTATGAGATTTATATATTTATTTTGACTTTATTATATTACAAATATTGTATTTTATGAATATCTTTAATTTTTATTATACTGTTGTGGATTGAGTTGTGTCCTTCTGAAAATCATATTTTGAAGCCTTACTCCTAGTACCTGAGGGTGTGACTGTTTTTGAAGATAGCGCCTTTAAAGAAATACTTAGGTCAAGATGGAACTGTTAGCATGGACTCAATTCCAACAGGCCTTGAGTCTTCATAAGAACAAATTTAGTCACCCAGAGACTACAGAGATAGACACAGTAAAAGACACTGTGGGGGAATATACCAGAAGGTGGTCATCTGCAAGAAAGGCAGAGACCACAGGGACAGGGGCACACAAAAGCTGTGGGACAACACATCAAGAAAATGGTCTTGCAAGTAAGGCCAGGTACCTCAGGAGGGAATGAGAACGTATGGTTGAGCCAGCCAGTCTGAGTCCTGGCTGCTAGGGGCGGCCAAGGAAAACAAGGAGAATTTAGAATTGGAGTAAAGATAACTACACGGAGGCTCCAGAAACCTCTCATTTAGCCTTGACAATGATCAACCAGTGGGGAAATAGATTTCAACTCTTCCTTCATCTCTTCTACCACTTGGATTGTGAAAGGCAGAATTCGGAAAATTCCGTGATTATCGCCATGAGTATCTTAGCATGTATTTCCAAAAGTAAGTGCCTTTAAAACCACAGAGCAAACACCGTACCCGAATTTGTCAGTACTTCCACAGTATGATAAATTGTCTAACATCCTATTCATATTTAGAAATTATATCCAATCTTAATGTAATCCCTCAGGACTCTTCCCTCTTTGACACCCGCTTCTACCCCTTTATCCTTGAAGTTTTTTCTTTTTCAGGTAGAACTGGTTTCATTGTCTTGTGGTTTCCACAGAGTATAGAATTTGCTCACTGTGTTTCTGTTTGATACACTTTTCTATTCTGGTTTTGCTTTGTTTTTGTAAAGTGGCACAGAAGCCCAATCATGTGATGTAGATGTGTTTTATCTTGTTAAGAGGGTTCTTCTTGTGGCTCAGGCAGTACAGTACCTTAGAACGAAGCCCTCGTTTCAATCCCTTGAGTTGCATAAACCAGGTATGATGGCTCACACCTGTAATTCTTGCACTTAGAAAGTAAGGGCAAGAAAATCAGGAAGTTCAAGGTCATTCTCAGCCAACCTTGCATACATTAGACCCTGTCTTCTATTGCGAGGCATGAATGTATATTTATTCCTCTTTTAAAGATACCAGTAGTAGATGATTAATCTCAAATCACGTAGAATTCCAAGCAATATACATTCTAATTCCAGCATATTTTATATTTTATTATCTCTAATAATTCTACCAAGAAAAGCTTCCTGATTTAAATGCAGTCACTGTCCAGTGCTGAAGACAGTCCCCAATCTTATACTATCAAATAAAATCCTCAGAACCAGGAATGGATTATGTCTTGTTGAGTTGTTGACCAAAGGGGTCCTCTAGACACCCTCAAACATTACAGGCTGTATTGCCAATACAGGAAAAAAAACCCTACAACCTAATAGTAAGACTCTATTGCTGAAGACACCCACTTACTTATATCATGGAACATGGGGAAACAGAGCTGGTGCGCCATTAGAAGCTTCACCCATACTGATTAGCATTCATGGTGCTGGAAGGTACTCTGCATGCTACTGGAAAAGAAAAATTAATCATCAATATTACTCAGCTACAAACCCTGTAACCTACAATAGCAACCTGTCTGAAGATATATAATGTTGGCAATAAATATTATGTTAGTAACCAACCACTTAAAAAAATGGAGTTAAGGCCCACTCCATGAGGTGGAACCCATGCCCTGACACTGCTAAACTAGAGCCTGAAACTAAATAGGTCATGGCCCTCGGGGAAAACCTATTCCTGTTACTCTACTAGATGAGCATAGTGATAAAATGACTTCTGACTACATATTGCTATACTCACAGATCAGTGTCTTGCTCAGCCCTCCATAAGTGGTGGTGAACACAGAGACCCACAACCAGACAATGTACAGACAGTGAGAGACCTTGGAGCACTCCAAATAGGATGTCTTCATCAAACCCTTCCTCTTGTAGCTCAGGGATCTAAGCAGAAGAGGAGGCACAAAGATTGTAAGAGCCAGAGGGATGGATGACTCCAAGGTAGCATCATCTTCTAGACTGAACAGGGCTGATGCACATATGGATTCACAGAAACTGTGACCGAATACACAGACTTGCACAGGTCCAAAACAGACAAAATTCCAGCAAAAAGAGGAAGTGGACATAGGGTCCTACCCTAGCAAGACTCTATTTGTAATTGACACCTGTGGGGAAAGGGAAAATCAGTTTTCTCCAATGGAGTCTGGGTATGTCAGTCACACTCCAGGTCAGGCACTGTGCTCAGGAGTAGTTGGCCAATACGAACTAGACTCCATGTCTTCTGTGTGCTTTTTTGGTTGGGTGGTTTGGATTGACCTGCTTGTTTTTAATTATTATTATGCTTGATTTGAGAGAGACAAAGGAAAGGAACAAGAAGTTCAGTGGGTAGTCAGAAGCAGAGGATCTAGGAGAATTTGGGCAAGGGCAAAGAATATGAACAAAATATACTGCATACAAATTTTTTATTTATTTATTTTTTTAAAGATTTATTTATTTATTATGTATACAGTGTTCTGTTTGCATGTGTCCCTGCAGGCCAGAAGAGGGAGCCAGATCTCATTATAGATGGTTGTGAGCCACCATATGGGTGCTGGGAATTGAACTCAGGACCTCTGGAAGAACAGCCAGTGCCCTTAACCTCTGAGCCATCTCTCCAGCCCCAGCATACAAATTTTTTAAAGCCAACAAAAAATAAATATAACTTCCTATCAGGTACACATTAGTTGGTATTTTTTACCATTTGACAGAGAAGCAATAAAACTTTCTCCTGCTAAAAATTGCTGTGAATGAAAGCACAATGTGAAAGGAGTTGGAGATAATTAAAATACAGAGACGGGGAACATTCTGGCTGATGGGCTAAATGGAATGCATACTCTGTTTAGAATTGATAACTTCTCTCCTGCTCCTAGTGAATACCAGAGCAGTCAGGAGTCCACCAGAGTGGTTTCTGCTGGAAACACAAACAAAAAATCCCATCTAGCTAACTAAACAAACAAAACTCACACTTTTAGCTCTCACCCGCTGCACAGCTTTTGTGGGGTGACTGGAATTATCATCACCAACTGAATTTGTATTATGATAAATGAATTTATTTTTTATTTCTTCAGTGAAATACACTACATCTCACAAACTACGTCTGAGGATCTCACTTATTTGAAAACAAAGCACTAAGTTTTGGGTCCTAGTTTTGGCTTGGAATTTAATACAGTTTGATTTTTTAAGTCTAATTTTTTACTGCCCAGATCAAGACCCCAAAACTGTTTATCAGCCTGCTAATTAATGTTCACCTTAATGAAGAAGATCATGTTGTAGTTAAGGACTTTGGACTTAACACAGTCACAGATCTAATGTTTATCATAAGGACTGTAGGCACCAAAATTAAATGGTTTATGCTTTTTTTTTGTCATGTTATATGAGTAGATTTCAGCTGTTTTTGCTACAAAATAAAGCTTAAAAAATGCCACAAATGCCAGAATGTCTATGTGAGATACTGGCTGTTTTCATTTGTTTCACCAAAGGAACCTCTATGATATTTACATATACCACATCACATCATATTCTACTTTAAATATATAGCACAGAATGTTTATTTTAAAAAATACTAATTTCTCTAATCAGGTGAGAAAAATAGTTCAGTCAGAATTAAATTATATCAACAAAAAATAAATTAGATTCTTGTAGCTGAGCATGGTGGCATATCCTATAATACCAGCACTCCATTGGCTGAGGCAGGTGGATTATGAGATCAAAGCCAGCCTGGCTTACACAGTAATGATATAGTTTATTAAATTTAAGATATTATTATTTCTAATGGGTAAGGGTTATCAAATCACTTATCAGGTTTCCTGTACTCTGAGTAATGTTAAGAGAGTCCTGATAGAAAAATTACCTCCTAAGTAGAGAGAAGAGAGACAGGTGCAGTTGAGAAGGCCCATGGCAAGACCCATTAGAAGATAGGATGCTAAGATGCCTTAGGATACTGTGGCTCTTGTCATGAAAAATTCTGTTATAGGTTCAGGTAATTGAGGAAGCACATCAGTAGGGGTGGGCTTTGAGAGCTTATAGCCTCACCTTACTTCCAGTTCTTCTCTTTGTTTCCTTTGTGTGGTTGAGATGCAATCTCTCAGCTTCTTGCTCTGGCTGCCTGTTGCCATTATGGATGCTCTGTGGCCACAAACCAAAATAAATTCTTCTCTAAGCCACGTTGGGTCATGGTGTTTATCACAGCAACTAGAAGTAGCTAATATAATTATCATGTCTAGGACTTCATTGTTGCTGCCTCTGCTGTTTTGAAGCAGGGCTAATATAGCCCAGGGTGGCCTTGAAGTCGGGGTATTCTTGCTTTGGAGGTATGAGCACTGGGATTCATAGGTCTGTGCTATCATGCCTGGTTTAGGTATGTAAAGTTTTGGTTTTCATATTTTAGAGACAATTAGGGAAGTGAATGTATCCAAAGAAAAGTGGTGATAATAAAAAATAGAAATACATCCTTAAAAAGAAGGTAAACATAATTTCTTCCTAAGGAGAGGAGAAACATGTTTTTTCTCAGTGATGCTTTTGAAGGTTTGTTCTAATGAAGTCTCTAGCTCTTCCCCTTCTATCTTCTTTAAACAGAATGGTACCGATGCCAACTGGGGCCAGGATGCCCTGGGGTTCACAAGGAAAATAGCCATTGACTGGCTTCAAATGGTCTTATACACAGCATATGTAGGTGGTGCAGATTTTCAAACACATATATGCAGTTTAAGAAATTAAATGCAAAATCACTCAAAAGTTATATTAAAAATGAGGCTGAGGCAACTGGATATCCGTATGTATCAAATGGAACCTTGATCTCTCATTCTGAACACAGATCAACTCAAAATGAATCAAAGACCTAAAATCCAGTCCCGAAACTATAAAACGACATAAGGGAAACTTGAAGGCGTTGGTATAGATATCAACTTCAAAGCACAGTAAACCAATATTATACAGTTACAATTATATCTAACTAGCACGTCTATGGAAACAAAGTGTGGGGACACCTAAAGAATGAAAGAAAACATTTGTAAGCGACTCCATGAACAAAGGATTAATGTTCAATGTATTAAAAAATACCTTTGAACTTAGCAACATCGGCAAAAGGATCTATGGGCCAATGAGTTGAATAGACAGATCTCAAAAGGAGAAATAAAATGACCAACAAATACATAAAAAAGTTCAGTGTAATGCTGTTAGTCATGAGAGAAATTCAGCTAAAACTACAGTAAGGTCATCACACTTACTAGGATGACTGTTATCAAAATAATGGAGTAATGAATGCTGATGAGAATGTGGGGAGGAAAGGGACTCTCATTGGCCAAGGTGGCGAAAATTAGTTCAGTCATTATGAAGAGCATTGTGGAGAGCCTTCAGAAACTAAAAACAGTTCTACCATTTGACCCTGCTATCCTGTTTCTGGCTATTCATCCCAAGGAAATGAAACCAACAAAGAGACACCTCCATGCTGTTCGTGGTACTACTCACTGTAGCTAAGATGAGCAACCTAGGTGCTCTCTGGTGGATGAGTGGACTTTATGAAGCAGTAAATAAGCGCACCTGGGTGTTAGTCATCCATAAGAAAGAAAGGAATCCTGTAAGTTTCAGAAAAGAGATAGCTTGAAGGAAGTTTAAGATAAATAGGTCAGATGTAGACAAGTACATGTTCTCTCTCATGCTGCGATGGTGGATAAGGAGAGTTGCCATAAATAGTCAACTAGTAGGGCAGTGATTTTAGCTGTTGGGAAGGGTGGGGTGGGTAAAGGAAGGCTGGTTTTGATGGTGCTCTTCTTTCCTGGGTCGCTGATGCCCTGGATGCCTTTGTGCTTTCTATGAAGCTGATGTCCAGAAGGCTACTGTATTTCTCCTATTTTGGATGTTTTCATTAGCATGTATTAACTATATCTAATAATGGGTTTCATCCTTATGTTTTCATGCATGTGAATACTATGCTTCAATCATATTCATCCCAGTTATGTTTTCTTGTTTCCTTCATTTCTTTTATTTTTATAGACAAAATCTAACTGTATGAACTGATCTTTTAGTTACAGAATTTTGACATTTTTTTCAATAAATTATTGCAGGTTTAAGAGACTCCTGAAAAGCAATAATGTAAGCACTACATTTTTGGCATTTGGAATAGTTCTGAATAATATGTTCTATACGTATGTAACAGTAAATTTACTTTTCAGAGTTTTTCTCACAGATCTCTGTTATAGAAAGTGAGACTTTAATTCTGTGTGCATTAATTCTAGATTATCCTATTAATGTAATGAACTTGTTGAATCTTCCAAAAGAAGTCTCCAGTTATATAATCTGTCATAATTCTGAGTGTTAGTTGAGAGCTTGTGGCCTTTTATTCTTCACAGAAGTAAATGGAAGTTATAAATCCGTCTAGTTTAGCGATATTAAAGTAATAATAATTTTGTAGTCAATTGTGGTTCATCTGCACGACTTATTTCATTGGTGGCTGGAAATATTTTAAATGTATTTTGAAAAATGAATTACCTTTTAAGTTCTGAAATTTCACATTTAGCCTCTGAGCTACATGCAAAGGGAGAATTTAACACCTTCATCAAAATACACAAACATAAATATCACTTAGTAAGCTATGTATTTAAATATTTATTATTGTACGCCGTTCCATTTGTGAAGGTCAACCTAAAAGAGTGAAGTATCACTGTTACTGATTTTGTCTCTTGCCAGACTAGGTTAGACAAAAATTTTTCTACGTGCAAACTCTGAGCCTACTCTCTGCAGATGCAGTTCAGAAATGTCAGTACCTATGTGCCTTTTAACATCAACCATCATGATTACTTTGCAATACATGGATTTTGAAGAGAAAAAAGTCAGAATAGCTGTATAAATCCCAATGGGCTGTGTGAGACATTAAAGAAACCGAAACTGAGATGGTGTGCTTCCTATCCCTGCTGTCTTTCTGGCCTTCTTACTTATGAATACATTTTCTCCCTCATGTCCAGAATCCAGGCCACAGCAAATTTGTTCAGATACCACCATGGGCACAGATGAAGTTGTTCGGTTGGGGTGGCTTTTTTTGTAATGAATGTCATTGAGACTGCGCCAGGAGTTAGTAAGAACTGTTTCTAACCCCTCAAAAATCCCCTTGATTTCGGTGCCTTTGATCTCTTCCTTGTGTTTGTACAGGCCAGGCCAGGCCACAGACGAAGGTCAGGGACAAATTTCTGGCATCTGTTCTCACCTTCCACAGTGTGGGTCCCAGGGATCAAGCTCTTTTACTGCTGAGCCATTGCACTGGCCTGATCCCAGCCTTGGATATTCCTGTGTCTTTTATTTGATTGGGTCTTCACATGTCTGGACTACTGAAATTTCCATCTCAGCCTTTAAGAAGTAATTATGTAGCCTATATTTATGTAATAAGTAAATTTAGTATTATGTAATCCCTAAGGAAATATGTAAGGAAAGTTAATTTCAGTTGTATAATCATATATTCAATAATCTGAATAAATCAGGTAGATATTGTAAAAGAGAAACCATTCAGCTCTGTATTTCAGGTGCTGCAGTCATGATACTGCACAGCCAATATCCTCTAAACTTTCCCCATCCAGCAGGAAACAGAGGCAGCAAGTGAAAGAGATATGAGATTCGAAGTGTTAAATGTTGAAGGGTGGTGTGATCACAGAGCAGGGAGGAGAATATCACCCAGCCTGGAGCATGTGTGCTGTGCCGTTAACTTGGTGGTTTTCCCACTCTTGCAGGGTTTAAGTTGGAGATCACCATGGGCATCCATCTCTCAAGTTAGCTATATTGTATCAACTGTCTTATGTTTTCTGGCAGAGACTTTATTTCACCAAACAGGTTAATAAGGTGTCTCGTCAGGAATAGCGGTAGTAGCATTGCTGCAGAATTGCTAAGCTGCATGCTGAAGCCGTGCTGCATTATGAAGCATAGCTTTCCTGTGAGAATGGTGGTTATGGGACAGGGACATTTAGAAAGATGACAGACGCAGTACAGCTGCAATATGTATGTCTGTAAGTCTCTTTCATGTCCCCCCTTTTACTATGGTAAAATATATATAACAACATTTCCCATCTTTACCTTTTTTATGTACAAGCCAATGTCATTCAGTACATAATGCTGTGTCGCTGTCTCTCTTATCATTTCCATTTCCAAAACACTCTTGATATTTTAAAACTGAAAGTCAATTGTCACGAAACAATAACTCATTTCCATCCCACCCTCCATCTATCTACTCCTCTCTTTCTGTGAGTTTGGCTCAGTATCCAGTGGGAAGGCGATTCTATAGTGTTTGTCCTTTGTGACTTCATTTTACTTAACTATATCTTCAAGGTCCATGGATGTTGAAGCATGTGTCAGAATGTCCTTCCCTTTTATGACTGACCGCTAGTCCATGTTATGTATGTACTATGTTTTTGCTTACTCATTTGTCTGTAGACACTTGGGTTTCTCCAGCTGATTCATAATGAATGATGCTGCTGTTGTACAGATTCTTTCTCTTAGCAGGTCTCAAGTCTTTTGTTATTAATGATAGTCACCATGGTGTGCAGTAGATCTCTTGAACGTATTCCTCATGACTGAAGTCTTGTGTCCTTTGGCCAGCATCTCCCCAACTGCGTCCCGAGCCTCTTACAACCATTATTCTACCCTTGGTTCCCATGAACTCAACTCTTGTAGATCTGTATATGAGTGAGACTAGATGATGTCTGTCTTTTTTTGCCTGGTTTATCTGTCTTAACTTAATACCCTCCATGTGCATCAAAGCTATTGCAAATACAGGATTTACTTCTTTTTTTTTCCAGTGCCAAATGTGTATATTTACTGTGTATTTTAAACCAGTCCTTTATCAGTGGACACTTGGATTGATTCCATGTCATACCTATTTTGGGAATAGTGATGTAATAAATGTGGGAATGGAAATAACTACTCCACATACTGAATTTGTTTCCTTTGGATATATATATTATATATATATGTATATATATAATATATATATAATACACACACACACACACTCTAAAGTGAGATTTAAGATCATATCATAGTTGGGGGCTGGAGAGATGGCTCAGTGATTAAGAGCACTGGCTGCTATTCCAAAGGTCCTGAGTTCAATTCCCAGCAACCACATGGTGGCTCACAACCATCTGTAATGAGATTTGGAATGCAGGCAGAACACTGTATACATAATAAATAAATAAATCTTTTTAAAAAAAGATCATATCATAGTTCTATTTTTAATTTTTTGAGCCAAATCTTTTATTTTCTGTATTGGCTGTATAAGCTTGTATTCCCACCAACAATGTATTCTTTCTACACTTTCTCATAAATACCTGTCATCTTTCACTAAAAAAAAGACATTTTCATTATGTAGCCATGACTGGCCTATACTTACTGTGTAGACGAGGCTGACTTTCAACTCACTCTGATCTACCTGCCTCTGCCTCCTGAATTTAAAAGCCTGCACTGGCTATCGTTCACTTTCTTGGTAGTATTTATTCTGCCAGATGTGAGATATATCTCAGCATGATGGTTTTGGCCCACATTTCCCTGTATATCTAAAAGTAGAATTTCTGGAGAATTTGATAATTCTATTGGGTTTTTAAGAAGCCATCATTTTTTTTCTCATGGTAGCTTGTGCTATTTACTATTTTCCATTCTGACTACAATGCACAGGGGTTCCAATTTCTTTACATCCTCTCTAACACTGATTTTTGGATTTGTTTTGTTTTGCTTGGTTGCCACCCTAATGGGTGAGGTGGAGCCTTAAGCATCTCTCTCATGATTTTGATTGTCATTGCCATGATAATCAAGATATTGCATCTCCTTTAATGTGTTTATTGGCCATTGGGATGCCTTTTTTGAAATGTCTAAGTACACCTCTCTCATTTACTATTTGAGACAGGGTCTCACTGAGTAGCTCACATTGGCTTAGAACTCACTATGGAGCCAAGGCTGGCCGGGAACTCACAATGACCCTCTAGCTTTAGTGTCTGAGGTGTCAATATTACAGAAGTAAGCCACCATACCCTGCTCCTTTGCCTTTTTTGAATTGGGTTTTGTTTTGTTGAACTTTGAGTTTTCTATATAATAGGGATTTTAGTCCATCATTGGATACATGGTTCACAGAAACCTTCCTGTGTTCTGTTGACTGCCTTTTTACCTTGCTGACAGTATTTCTGAGAAACTGTTTTCATGAAGTCCATTTTGTCTATTTTTTTTATTTTGTTGTCGATACCTTTGTGTTATATCTAAGATATTGTAGCCAAGTCCAATGTTGTGAAGTTTTTTGCTTGTAGTTTTATCCTAGGGTGCCATCATTTTACACCTTACATTTAGACAGTAAGCCCATTTTGAGCTCATTTTTGTGTATGATGTTCAGAGCTGAGGGTCATTGTATTACATGCAGATATTCAGTTTACTTAGCAACATTTATTCAAAAGATTGTCTTCTTCCTGTTGAACGATCTTGCACTTTTGCCAGAAATAATTTGTTCATGTATGTGAGTGTTTGGACACGGTTGTCTTACATGTCTAACCTCATGTCCATGCTACACTGTTTAGAGTTTAGATTACTCAGTGTTAGTAAGGCTTGATGTTAGGAAGTATGAGTTCTCCTGTTTTATTCTTTTTCAGGATTATTTTGACTAGATGGATTTTTCTGTTTAGGAAAAGAAGACATTGGCATTTCCATAGGGACTGGGTTAAATAATATATAAATCTTTGGGAGAATATTGGAATCAATCCTAAATCTCACAGTATGTAAATATTATCTGTCTCTCTACTTATATCTTATTCAAATTCTTTATAAATGTTTTATAGCTTTCATTTATAAGGTTTTCATATTTCACTGTTAGTTCCTAAATATTTTACTCTTTTTGATGCTATTTATTGTAAATTAAATAGTTTTTTGACTTCCTTTTTGGATTGCCCTTTTTCTATAAAATTTTAATCAATTATGAACAATGATTTTTTTCTTCTATTTTGTTCAGTTTGTTTGCTCTAACGGTTTTTTTTTTGCATGAGCAGTGTATTCTAGATAATAAGCTTATATCAGATGTAGAGAGAATTTTACTTTGTCCTTTCAATTTGAATGCCTTTTTTTTTTCTTGCCTAATTGTTCTAGCTAGGACATCCAGTATTTGACTAAATAGAAATGTAAAAACCAGTATCTTTGCTATGTTCTCTATCCTAAAGAAAACTTGCAGGATTTTTTTTTGACATTATTTTGATGTTTGTGGTGGATTTTTTTGTTTGTTTGTTTTTTTGTTTTTCAAGACAGGGTTTCTCTGTGTAGCTTTGTGCCTTTCCTGGAACTCACTTGGTAGCCCAGGCTGGCCTCGAACTTACAAAGATCTGCCTGGCTCTGCCTCCTGAGTGCTGGGATTAAAGGCGTGCGCCACCACCGCCCAGCTGTGGTGGATTTTTTATATGTGACTATTATTAAACCGAAGCAAGGCCCACCTAGTTATTTGAGTGGTATTTTGTTGACTTTTGTTAGTTTTGTTTTGTTTTGTTTTGTTTTTGTTGTTTTTATCTTAAATGGATGCTGGATCTTTCACAGATTACAACATTGTTTAAAATTTTTGTGTAGTTCATAGCCCCCTCGTTATTTTACTATGGTACATTCGCATTGCACATTGAATTATGAATAAATACTGCTTGATCGTGACATATATTATTTTTAATACACCGTTGAATCCAGTTTGCTGGTATTTTATTGAGAATCTTTGCAACTATGCCAGGGGAATGTTCACTTGTAATTTCCTTCTTTTGTAGAACATTGTCACAGAATTGGCATTAAAAGTAATTAAGACCTCCTTCAGAGAATAAGTTACAAAGGAGTGTTTCTGCCTCTTCAGGATTTTTGTTGTTGTTTTTTAAAGAAAAATTTGAGAAGGTTTCATGTTAGTTTTCCTTTGAATAAGTCTGATGTCAGTGTCTATTTTCAACTTGAGAGAATCTAGACATACCTGAGAGATGTGTCTCTGGTCATGCCTATGGGGCGTTATCTTGATTACTTTAATTGATATGGAAGACCTCTGTTAATTGTACATGGGATCATTTTCTAGGCACGGGAACCTAGACTCCCCAGGGAGAAACAGAATGCTGTACCAAGGCATGCATTCATTGCTTTAGAATCTTCACTGTGCATGTGATGTGACCAGCTATTTCAAGCTGCTGCTGCCTTGACATCTGCCCTGATGGACCTTAAACTGTGGGCTAAAAGAATCTCTTTCTCCCTAAAGTTGCTTTCATTAGAGCACGTTACCACAACAACAGGAAAAGAAACCTAGAAGCCAGCACCCATTGCAGGGCATGCTCTTGATTATAGATTCAGATTCCTTCCTCACCCTAAGTCTGTCCGGTGTGTTCTGTTTCCTCCTGGGCTCATCTTGGTAAGATTGGCCTGTTTCGGAGTTTGGCCATTCCATGTACGTTTCCAGTTCACTGCTGTGTCGTTGTTCATAGTAGTAATCTTTTTTTTTTTTTTCTGTAGAATTGGTAGTCTTGTCCCTTTCTTCATTTATTATTTTAATGACTTGAATCTTTCTCTTTTTTCTCAGTCTGTCTAGCAAATGTTTGTCAGTCACAAATTTTTTGACAACAAAGATTTTATTTTATTGATGTTCTTTTTTTATTATTTAGTTAGTTCATCTTTTATCTGACCTTTATGTACTTCTTTTTGCCAGCTTTGGGTTTAGTTGACCCTTTGTTTTCCCAGTTTTTATTATTATTATTATTATTATTATTATTATTATTATTATTATTATTATCATAGAGTTTGGTTTTAGACCTGAGAGCATTATTTTTTGTTTGTTTGTTTGTTTTTATTTATTTTTTTTAATGAGACAGGGTTTCTCAGTGTACCCCTGGTCATCCTGGAACTTGCTCTGTAGACCAGGTTGGCTTTGAACTCACAGAGCTCCACCTACATCTGTCTCCAGAGTGCTAGGATTAAAGGTGTGTGCCACCACCACTTGGCAAGATCATTTTTTATGAGCACTTTTTTTGTAGCTATAATTTCCTTCACAACATTGTTTTTGTGATCTTGTGATCTTGTCACAAATTTTGGTATATTGCATTTATTGTTTTCATTCATTGATAAGTATTTTCTAATTTCTTCATGATTTCTTCTTTGAGTCATTGGATCCTTCTGTTTTTGGTTTGTTTTTTTTTTCCAACTTCATACAAGTTACAGTCATCTGGGAAGAGAGACCACGACTTAAGGAACTGCTTTCATCAGATTGGCCTATAGGCAAGCTTGTGAGGCATTTTCCTGATTAATGATTGATGGGGAAGGTCCTAGTTGACTGTAAGCAGTGCTACCCCTGGACAGGTAGTTCTGGGAAGAAAGCAAATAGAGCAAACCATGGGGAGCAAGCAAGTAAACAGCATTACTCAGTGGTTCTGCTTCAGTTCCTGCCTCTAGCCTCCAGCTTGACTTCCTGCCCTGATTGCCCTCAATGATGGACTATGGCATAAAAGTGGAAGCCAAATAAATGCTTTCCTCCTAAAGTTACTTTTGGTCTGTGTCTTTGTTACAGTTTCTACTGCTGTGAAGAGACACCATGACCACAGCAACTCTGATAAAGGAAAACACTGAATTGAGGTGGCAGCTTACATTTTTAGAGGTTTAGTCCATTGTCATCATGGCAGGAACTATGGCAGCTGGGAATATGGTAGCATGCAGGCAGACATGGTGCTGAAGAAGTAGCTGAGAATTCTCCATCTTGCAGGCAACATCTTGCCTATAGACTCTGGGCGGTATCTTGATTATACATGAGCCCTCAAAGCCCACCTCCAAAGTGACACACTTCCTCCAAAAAGACCTCACCTACTCCAACAAAGCCACACCTCTTAATAGTGCCACTCCCTTTGGGGGCCATTTTCTTTCAGACCATTACAGTCAGTGTTTCATCATAGCAGAAAGCAAACTAGGACAGTGTTTAATTCTCCAGCTTCTTTTTCTTTCTGTTTCTTTTATTCTCCTTTCTTTCCTTCACTTTCATCCCCACTTTTAATGAAATCACATACCTGCACTCTTTTTTAATGTTAGTTTTGAGATTATAATATGACTACATTATTCCTTTCCTTTTCCTCCCTCCAAACCATCACATACACACACCTCCAACTCTCCTAATTTGTGGAAAAATCACACTCTCTCACCTGCTGTTCCCAAGCTCCCAGACTTGGGGATTCTCTCAGGCTTCTGAGCCCTGAGAACACTAGCTATAGCACCGAGTAAGACTCAGTGGAGCTTTGTTTCTTTTATTTTTTAAATAATATCTAATTTCATCTTATTGTGGTCAGAGAAAACACTATGCATACCACATACATTTTCTTTTTTCTTTTATGATTTTGGAAAGATTTATTGCATTTAGGATTCAGAAAGTTTCTATAGCTAAAGTGTAGTAGGTCAAGGAAGATGAATGGGATGAATTTAGAATGAAAGATGGAAGGTGAAAGAAATCCTGAAAATCTGATTTACTTATTTATTATTGATATTACTTATGGACTAGTTGACTTATTTGTTTATTTATTTTGAGACAAAGTCACGCACATTAATCTAGGCTCACCTGAAATTCACTATGTGGTCTAGGCTATCTTTAAACAGATAGCAATCCTCGTGCCTCAGCAGGTAGAGTGTTAGAATTATAGGTTTGAGGCCTCACACCCGGGTCTAGGTCATATTATTTAAACTTTCTTCCTGTGGTGCATGTGAGACAACGGATTGTGGAGGCAAAAGGGAAAACAGAATACACTGTGACACCTGGAATTCTTCGCAGGTGAGGGAACCAAGGGCAGCTGCACATCTGGATTTACAGGGATTGACACAGCCATTAGCTGTGGCTGCCATAAAAACATACTGTAGGTGATGTGACGGCGACAGCAGGAAGTTGTTTTCCAGCAGTGTTAGAGGCTGGAAAGTCCTCTGGCAAGGTGCAGTGAGGTGGCTTTCCTTTGGAGGCTTCTTCAGGCTTCTAGGTTGCTGCCATCTATGCTATACGACCTCTGCTCTGCACTCAGACATGTGGACAAGGAGGACAAATTCACCGCTGTCTCTTCTGGAGATGTTTTCAGTCCCTCCCTAGCGATTTCTCGTCTGGCATTTCTATCTAAATTTGTTGCATTAGCACCGACAACATGTCCGTGGTCACTGGTTCTTACTGCTTGTACACAACCATGGCTCGGACATGGCTGCCTACTACTCTGTCTTTAGCTCTTGGAACTTAACTTTAAGATCTGGTTAATTCATTGTAACATATTTCTGTTTTCTTTCATTCATTTTCCACCTGCCCTTTATACAGGCAAGCATTTAGAGTAAGAAAAAAGGGAGAAGACCCCAAGGAAAGAAAGAATGAAACATTATAACCAGTGCTACAAAAACACAAAGCATCATTAGATCATTATGAACAACTGCATCAACAAACTGGAAAACCTAGATGAAATGAATGAATTTCTATATACTTACTTCTTTCTAAAACTGAATCATATACTAGCATAAAAAAAACTGAAGCATTCTGTCTCCTTTATAGTAGAATTTTGCCAGTTTGCTTCCCATTTTGCTTTAGTTTATTGTTGGGTGCATCTGTTTGTAATTGTTTGATCTTCTTGCTCTTTTGAACCTTTTATTAATATGGAGGATTCTTCATTCTCTCTTGTGACCTGTTTTGCTTTTAAATCTGTTTTGTTGAATGTTTGCAGAGCTGCACTTATTCTATTTTGGTTGCTTTTTGCAGGAAGTATCTGTTTTTGTACTTTTATTTGTAACCAGTTTCCATCTTTGTATCAAAAGAAATATCCTTCTTCATTGTCTCATTTGCAACTAATTTGCATCTGGGCAGCACTTCTGGAAATCATATTTTTAATTCGTCCTCTTTTGAATGGAGACTACATTCTATTTACACCAAAGTAATTGCTGATAAAGAGGGGCTTTGGTCATTGTGCTAATTGTCTTCTGGATGCCTTACAACTTTTTATTTGTTCCTCTTTTCTTGTTTTACTTTCTTCCTTTGTGTTTGCCTGATTACTGTAATGAAACATTTAAATTCCTTTCTCGTTCATTTTTTTTTCCCCAGACAAGGTCTCATTATGCAGCCCAGGCTGCCCTCAGATTTGTAATGCTGCTGCCTCCACCTTCAGAGTCCTGGGATTATAGGCATGCACTATTGTTCCCAACTTCATCTCCTTATTTCTGTTATGTGTATTCTTTGGCCACTTGCTGTGCATACATCATGTTTAACACACTGAAGTTACAGCATTTTAATCTGACTGCATAGTAGCTTTACTTCAGTTACATTGCTCTTCACTTTAGGTTTTGTAGGAAAATCTCTCACTGAACCTGGAGCTCACTAATTGGGCTAGGCTGGCCAGCCACCGAGACCCAGCGATCTTATCTCTGCCTCCCCAGTGCTGATGACAGGCATGAATTGCCACATTCAGCTTTGTAAGTGAATGTGGAAGATCCGAACTCAGATCCTCACGCTTACACAGCCGTTACTTTACTAACTGAGCCATCTTCCTAACCTCCCCCTTTCTGGAGCTCTGACTGTGTGTATGTTGGTCCACTTGGTGGTGTCATCCTGGTCTCTTAGGTTCTGTTCACTTTCGTTGGGTGTAGCTAAAGTTTTCCTGCCTGGCCCACGGTCAGGATAAATCTCTCTCACCTGCCAGTCCCACAGCCGCTCAGACCCAACCAAGTAAACACAGATTCTTACATTGCTTACAAACTGTATGGCCGTGGCAGGCTTCTTGCTAACTGTCCTTATATCTTATATCAATCCATTTCTATAAATCTATACCTTGCCACATGGCTCGTGGCTTACCGGCATCTTTACAAGCTGCTTGTCCTGGTGGCGGCTGGCAGAGACTCCCTCTGCCTTCCTGTTCTTTTTATTCTCTCTGTTAGTCCCACCTACACTTCCTGCCTAGCCACAGGCCAATCAGTGTTTTATTAGCAACACATTTGCCATACAGAACATCCCACAGCAGTTGGGTCATTTTCCTTTCTGCTCCTCAGATAAGTATAATTTTCATTATTGTGTCTTCAACTCACTGGCTCCCTCTTCTTCCTGCTAGAATCTGCATTCGGACATCTCTAGTAAGTGGTGATAGATGGGTTTGCTCCAGAATTCCTTTTTGTCTCATTTTAAGACTTGGGTTTCTCTGGTACTTTTATTTTTGATTTACATCATTGTCTTGATTTGTCTCTCCCTATTTTAGAAGTTGCTCTAAAGTCTTTGTAGATGTTTTCCTTTTGCTGTGCATGCCTTATGATGTTGTTCTTGAAAACTGTGTGTTGGAATCTGCGAGCCTTGTAACTCTGGAAATTGATTCTCATCTTTGCTGCTTCTCACGTTTTATTTTTGTTTTGTGGTAGAGGGTCTCTGTGCAGAGGATCAGCCTGAGATGTAAACATAAATCTCCTCAGGCATTTCTGATCTTCTATCACCTTCTGGTCACTTAAATTTCTCTTGTACACATTGGTGTTTTTGAGTCTAGCTTGCCAAGCATAGCTCCCAAAAGGAAAGGACATGGAAAAATGAAGGGTTTTGAAGAAAAAAGGTAGTCATTCCTCAGCTCTCCGGGAAATCATTATAACCAATGGACATGTGTGACATCAGTGGCCCAACCTCGTCCTCTGCCCCTTTAGAGCCTAAGGGGGAATATTGGGAAAGCAGGGATGTTTTGCTTACACTGAGGTTTCAAGGTGTGCACCAGCTGTTCCAAGGACACAAACACAGCTGTCTGGCACAGGCCTAAGGTGTATAGGTTGGGTAAGGACTACCAGCTGGGAGCTGAAATGGCTTTGTAATCCTGATAGGCTCCAAAGTTCCAAAATAGTTACACTCAAGAGATTCTACCAGTGATGATTCCGACTAGAGGGTAAAATAGATTTGAGAGCATCCTACTCTCTCTTTTCCCAGAATCCTCTCATTCTTTGTTTTAATGTCTCACATTTCATCTTTATATTAATCTTATAAGGCAAGTTACTGTAATCATTACTTTTTATAATTATAGTTTATTATTTTTATTACATTTATTTATTTTATGTCTGGGGACACATGTGTAGAGATCAGAGGACAAATTGTAAGATGTGGTTCTCTCCTTCCACGTTGTATATCCAGGGATCCAACTCATGTTGTTATACTTGGCACCAAGCACCTTTGCCTACTGAGCCATTTTATCTGCCCAACACTCACTTGATGGATAAGGAAACTTACTGGCTTGCCCAAAATTTTGCAAATAATATGCAGCAGAGCCAGAATGTACTTGTCTTAGTTAGGGTTTCTATTGCTGTGAAGAGACACCATGCCCATGGTGACTGTTACGAAGAAAAACATTTCATTGGGGCTGGCTTAGAGTTCAGAAGTTTAGTCCATTATTGTCATGGCAGCAAGCATGAAGGAAAGCAGGTAGACAGCACTGGAGAGGTAGCTGAGCGTTCTACATCTGGATCCATAGGCAGCAGGAGAGACAGTAAGCCACTAAGCCTGGCTTGAGCTTCTGAAACCTCAAAGCCCACCCCTTGGTGACATGCGTCTTTCAACAGGGCCACACCTACTCCAATAATGTCCCACCTCCAATAATGAATGCCACTCCCTATGAGTCTAGGGGGGCCATTTTCATCCAGACTATCACAGTATTCTACATCTTTTAAATCTATGGAACACCCTGAGATAGCAAAGATAAAACAGTTAATATGAAAATCAGAGAAGCAAACTCTCATAAGCCATGTCCAATTCAAGAGAGTAGTCCTTTGGGAGCTTGAGAAGTGGAGAATGAGGTAGACTAAGGCCAAACAACAGGGCTGCTAGGGATACAGCTCGGTTGGTAGAGCACTTGTCTCACATACCATGACCCTGACTTTAATCCCCAGTACCACATAAACTGAGCTCAGTTATGCATGCACTCAGAAAGAGAGACAATGGGATCAGAAGTTCAAGGTCATTGTCTTGGTCAGTGTTCTATTACTGTGAAGAGACACCATGACTATGGCGGCTCTTATGAAAGAAAGCATTTACTTGAGGACTTGCTTACAGTGTCAGAGCATTATCAGCATGGTGGGAAACATCATGGCACACAAGCAGACATGGTACCGGAGAGGTAGCTGAGAGTTCTTGATCTACATCTGCATCTGCAGGCGGCAGAGAGAGAGAGAGAGAGAGAGAGGTTCGGCTGGCTTGAGCTTTTGAAATCTCAAAGCACACCCCCAGTGACACACTTCCTCCAACAAGGCCATATCTCCTAATCCTTTCAAATAGTGCCACTCCCTGGTGACCAAGCATTCAAATATGTGAGCCTACGGGGGCCATTCTCATTTATATTACCCCAGTCCTCCTCAGCTAAATGGGGACTTCAAGGACAAATAATAAGCAAAGGGCAGAAGCTGAGTCTGAATCAAAAGCTCACCAGGCAGATGCCTGTTATTGTTTGTTTTTTACTCTTTTGGGGGGCCTGCCACCCAGCTCCTGAATAAATCAGACATGGAGGCTTCTTCTTAATTATGAATGCCCGGCCTTAGCTTGGCTTAGTTTTCTAGCCAGCTTCCCTTAACTTTAATTTACCCCATCTACCTTTTGCCTCCGGTCATTTCCTGTTCTCTTACTTCTGTAAATCTTAATCTTACTCTGTGGCTTGTTGTGTAGCTGGGTGGCTGGCCCCTGGAGTCCACCTCCTTTTCTGGCTCCTAGATCTTCCTCCCAGATTTCTCCCTCTATATATTCTCTCTGCCTGCCAGCCCTGCCTAGCCTTTCTCCTGCCTTGCCATTGACCATTCAGTTCTTTATTAGACCATCAGGTGTTTTAGACAGGCACAGCAACACAGCTTCACAGAGTTAACCAAATGCAACATAAACAAAAGTAACACACCTTAAAGTAATGTTCTAGAACAGACGACTAAGGAAGGTTCAGAGGAAAGACGTTAAGTAGAAATTTGATGAGGAGCCAACATGGGAATCTAGGGATCTGTGACATCTTTTTAGTAGCCCGGCCCATGAAGAAAACCTCTTTTGAAGACTGACTTTTTGGCCTCCTGGTCTTTAAATTAAACATGTAAAGCCCGGGTTTTTTTTTTTTACAAGGACGATAGGTAAAAAGAATTACTTATCTGCACTCTATGTGATTACATGATTGCATGTGAAAGTTGCTGGAAGAATGGCCATGTTTCCAGTGTCTCTAAGGTTTGCACTTCATTACACATTTTTGGAAATGTGAACATGGGTGACAGTGTTCTCTGTGGATATATTCCAGAAGTTATATAGCCATACAGCAAGGCAGTGGTTCTCATATTGGGTAAAATAGTAAAACATAGTTCTTACTTTTTTTAAATTAAAGACTCTTTTAAAATAGTACATGTACATGTAAAAATACTAAAAGTGTTCACAAAAAGTAAAGTAAAAGTATCCCCCCTAACTTTCCCCATAACTTCTTTTCTTCCCTAAAGATATCTACCATTAAAACTTTATTTGGGGTTGGGAAGATGGTTAAAAGCACTTCATGGTCTTGCAGAAGACCCAGGTTTTTTGCCCCCAGGACCCACATAGCATTTCATACCACCTGTAATTCTAGTTCCTGGTGATTTGACATCTTCTTCTGCCTTCTGTGGGCACCAGGCACACATGGCACACAAACATATGTGCAAACAAAACACCCATTCACATAAAAAATAAATAAATCTTACTGGGTGGTGATGGTGAACACCTTTAATCCCAGCACTCGAAAAGCAGAGGCAGGCAGATCTCTGTGAGTTCGAGGCCAGCCTCATCTAGAGAGTGAGTTCCAGGATAGGCTCTAAAGCTATACAGAGAAACCCTGTCCCCAAAAAACCCAATAAATAATAATCAAACAAACAAATCTTTAATTTTTTTTTTTTTGTTTTTTTGAGACAGGGTTTCTCTGTGTAGCTTTGCGCCTTTCCTGGAACTCACTTGGTAGCCCAGGCTGGCCTTGAACTCACAGAGATCCGCCTGGCTCTGCCTCCCGAGTGCTGGGATTAAAGGCGTGCGCCACCAACGCCGGACAAATCTTTAATTTTTTTAAAAATAAAATTTTCTTCTCCATACTTTGAGAAAAGAATGTCCAACCTGATATTATATGTGTACACATTTTATAAGTTACAAGAACTTTAAAATATTATCTGGTGTTGCCTTATATCTCTTTAAAAATAAAAGCTGTCTTGCAGAGCCGGTAAGACACTACATTTGGCTCTTCCTCCCTCCTCTTCAAGGTGCTCAGGGTTCTTCCACTGTTTGAAAATGGAGTTTATCAGTTCTCCATAGGCTTTTATATGATTTCCAAATTTTTACTCTTCTAATAATGCTGTATGTAATGTTTTCACAGCTGTGCAATTTCTAGATCAAAGGATAAGAACACAGCTTCTCAATGAAATTCTAATGGTCTCCTGAGATAAGCTATTTCCAAGCAATGAGGGGTATAGAACTTGGGGTTAGGGTGGAACATAAAACACAGCCCAGGAAGAAACCAGAACCAGGGATGATATAAGGGTTTAAGAAAACTCTGGCTGTGTGATAGGAGTGATAAATATTTCTGGCAATAATTTTAAAAGTGGCCTTTACAGTTTAATTAGCACAGCTCTTCCTGGGAATATTTAAGAATAATAATTTAAATGTCACTGTGCTTTATTGCAACAATAAAAATGTAACTTTTTATAACTGCTATTGTCTTTATTTTCATTGTAAAGATGGTGCCCATTTACTGCACGTGATTTGAAAATGTAAAAGCATATAAATCAGAAAACATATTTGAATCTATAAAGACCCAACTTATAAATAACTCATCAATCTCTTATTTATATATTGGCTCCTACACAGTTGAAATCGTATTGTATATGTGCTCACATCTAAACTATTTTTTTTATTAATCACCTTGATGGTGTTAACTTACTTCTTTTGTGTTATACATTGTCTGTTTCCTTTCCTTCAGGTAATAGAAACCTAACACTGTTTTGGGATGAATTCAAATACCAACATAGCAAAGACATGGACAGATCTTTAGAGTCTCTCCAGTGTCGACGAAGACAAGCCATGGCTATTCCATTCATCCTACAATGTGGTGAGTGCTGAATGCCAACCTAACAGATATTCATGATTTCCTAAATGTTCAAATCATGGTGATAAGAAGATAAATGGTAAAACACGGTGTTTGTATCTAAGGAGGTTGCAGTCTAGGCAAGAGCGTAAAGTAAGTACAATAGAGGGCAAATTAGATAAGGGAAGGATAGACGCAGAGTTCTTTGAACATGCGATGAGAAAGAGTGGGGTGGAAAAATGGAGGTGAGATTTCATGACAGAGGCATGGGATAGTCGTTATGACAGGGTTGAGTAGAGATAAAGCACAGGGAAAGATGGTTGATCTCAGATATGTACCTTATTTGAAGTAGTTGTGATGGAGGACTAGAAACAGCCACTTTCCTACTTTTCTGTCACACTGTGTCTAAGACTAATAGGGCTTCTGTAATCTAATAACAGAATAAGTGGAGGATGACCAAATGATGAAAGATAGAGTATTTTCTTGGGTAAATGCCTTCATGAGGTCTTGAATTGCAGGGCTCGTTTTTACTTTGATAAACAGTGGGAGGGATTGGAAAATTCTCAGTGGAAGGAGAGCAACAGAGAGCCACCGAGCACTTGATATGCTTTCAAGCCACTGTATAAAGGGCTTGGAATTAAGGACGGTGTACTTTCTGTCACCTGCAATCCACCAGATAAAACAGCCGAGTGCCAGGAGAGCACCTCCCCAGCCTTTCTTCTGGGAGTGGTCCAGGAGGAATTGATGAGTCAGATGCAACTTGAAGTAAGGTAACTCCATGGAGGGTGATTTGGTGCAGGATCAGAATGGAGGGAAGGTCAAACCTGGGATGGTAGTCTCTTGTGATAGAAGACCTAAGTGAGAGATGTAAATGCCTGAACTAATGTGTGGCAGTGAGATTTAATAAAAGGAACGTATATGACACATTTAGAAAATATGACTGAGGTAATTGATGACAGAATGTGACAGCCTGCCAGGTGACAATTAGAGTGGCCAATAATGAGTGTATCTTTGATGCCTGCCAAGTACTTGAAATGCATTCTCCAGTGGTGAAGGGCTGTATGGGATCGGGGCAGTCACTGGATATCTCTGAGAATTAATTTCCTATTTAGAAAATGAGACTAGTGCTTATAGTTATGTCATAAAGTTGTGAACATATGATCTAATAAGTGTCAGGTTTGCTAAGTGATCAAGAAAGTATTTAGCGGTGTTGATTTTCATCACCATTAATACTGTGAAGCCATTTTATCCTCAGCTCCTCTTTATATAAATACTAGTAGAAATCTCATTTTTTACAGATGTTTGTACTGAAACAGAAATTAAGTCATTCTCCCAAGGTCCACAGGCTGTAGGAGGTGCTTCAGGTGCTGGTTGCCCATGGAAACTGCTTCTGCCTCGGGAGTGCACAAATTATTTACCTCTGTGTCAAGAGGAAATTCAGGATTAAACCTGGGTTTAGCCTAAAGACAGCTGTATGCCTTGGGCCTAAAAACAAGGAGAGATTGTGAGGGGAAACACACAAAGAAATCAGAGTGGGTTGTGGAGTAAGAGTCAGGGGGGCGGGTAATGGATGGAGGAGGGCAGTGTGTGATTGACTTACAGATCTTCACTTTCCTTCTTAGTGTGGTTGAACATGGAAAGTGGAGCAGACAGGAACAGGCTAGACATAGTGAGAGTCAGGTCACTGGAATTCTTAGGAGAAGGGAGAATGAGATCTATCAAGTTTCCTTTGCTCAAAAGGAATAGCATCCAACTTGGAGAGAGCTGGAGCAATGATGATGATTGCTCATTTCTTGGCGAGCTTCTTACATAGCTCACAGAAGCCTGGAATAGCTATGCCAGCAGGCATGGGGTGTGTGGTGAAGGGGTCGCTGCTTTGGGTATGTCTGAACTGATATCTTTTTTTTTTAATGATAAATTTTATTCTTTCATGTTTTTGTCTTTATGGTCAGATCTTTGTCTCAAATGGAGAGTCCTGCCTTCCCCTTCCCATTACGAGGAGGAATTCCCTGACATGTGGATTTGTGCTAATAATCCCAACAACCAGGAAAACAGGTAGTGTTGATCAGTTTTTGAAAAATTCTTTATCAATGTAGAATGACTAAGGTGTGTCTTATAAACCCTGAACATGTTAGTTGTAAAGAGATTTTAGCTTAGAAGCCTGTTTCTCTTTAAACCCTTCTTTAGCTCCTTGCTACCAATGAGAATATTATTTTTTTAATGTATTTTTCCATTTTTTTAAAGAGATCTGCTGTAATCAAGCACAGGTCCTGGGGTGTATGCAACTCCACCCTTCCCTGGCAGGAAGCCTTGGCCTCCTGAGCTTCCCCTTCCCATTCATGTTCACAGGACATACTTGATCTTACCAGAGTGTTCTTGAGAGGGCACATGCAGGGGCCCTAAACGCTTAGACTATGTGCTTTTTCTCTCCCCTATTTAAGTCATATATTGATTTCATTGCTTTTATGCTAGAGGAAGAAGTTCAGCCTAAACCGGAAAAGGGGCTGATTAAATATTGATGGCTGCCAGTGTTCTTACAAGCCCTTTTAGACTAATAGTCTTTCTCTAGGGAAAAAGAGTTAGTATTCCTTTTTCACAGAGGCACCCTCACCCCAGCATTGCTTTTCTGTGTGGGCTCCTCTAAGTCCTTAGGGCTGATGGGTAAGTGGGCCACTATTGCTAATAATGACACCAGGGTAATAATTCTTGTTGAAGCATATTTATGCGGCTCTGGAACCAAAGCACAGCGCCCTGGGAAGCCGTCCTTCACAGCTTTCTTTACTTCCAATTATGCAGTGACCCCGAACTGTCATGCTCTTGCCCTCTTCCCTTAGCAACTAGTGATGCCTCACAGAGCACTGCAGAATCATCTTCAAGACTACATTAATTTTGTCCCTTTTACACATTCAAATCATACCACTCGCAAGGGGGAGGTAAGACAAATTTAGTTGTGTTGACAGAAAACTGATGGACCTTGAAAATCCAAACTCCTGAAAGTGCCTCTATTTATAGCTTCCTGAAGCCCCTGAACCTTTAAACACCCTGACACAATATTGACCATCTGTATTTCATTTCCACTGAAAAGATTATAATAAAATATGCATAAAACAGCAGCAGGAGGCTTAGCAAGATGTAAACGCATCTAATTGAGAGCAGGCGCTTCCTGCATGGGGAACACAAGGTCAGTGGTGTAGATGTGACTCCTGGTGGAATCTAGGGATCTGTCCTGTGGTCTCACTTAGTCCTCTGATTCAGCATTGTAGTCTGGACCTGCCTTCCTGAAGACTGGGGCCTGAAATATGCCCTGAGATATATGCACTGTTAAGCTTAGATAGAAGCATATAAAATAAATTCTTAGAATCAAAAATGATGTGGTTGTCTGTTAGGGCATGTACTGTGATTATACAAGCAGAGTCATTAGATGAGACATGATAGTGTCTATACTTACAAAGAATACAGTTGGAAGTCTAAAGTGGCTTCCTAGCTGCCCCCAAAGTCAGTGCCAATGGATGACATTTGAATGAACAATGGTCTGTGTAAATAGAACTTGAGACAGAAACACCATGGCTTTCTCTCCTATAGGATTTGCACATTATGCCATTTTGTCTTTACAAAAGCCCTGTGAACTCATCCTATTTCTAAGAGAAGAAAGCACAGATACTCAGAAGGCTTCAATGACTTGCCAGAGATTCCCACTTCAAGCTGAAGCTGAAGCCAAGAGTCTGACACACACAAAACATCCTATACATCCTAGGGAACCCAGTCCACTTAGATGCATCTAATGATTAAAACCATCTTAAATACACATGGTAGTATTCACAGCCAGCAGCCACGACAAGGTAAAATGGAGCCAGTCTTGTTGAGGCCACCGAAGTCTTATTTGTTTTCCAGTTTGAGCACAGAGGGAAACTACATTTTTGTCACAGTCCCTGAGAAATAGCTAGCAGAGCATTCCCATTATATTCATGATATGCATTCATCTGTATTGAATGCAGGGATCACCGAATGCCAGCAGGGTAAAAATGATGCCTGTTATTTGGCTGAACCAAAACCCCCTGAATTTTGGAAAGGATGCAAAATACATAGAGGTTGTATTGCATATTAAAATTTATGACCAAAAATCTTTGAAGGGAGACAGTTGAATGCGCTTCACTTTGATAAAATACTTAGGTTTCTTTGTTCTGAATAAACATGGCTGTAAGGTTCTTTTCTCAAATGACACAGAGCACTGCGTTGGTCCTGCCTCCCAGATGTCTTCATATTCATGCTGTTAATAGCTATATATACAGTAGTCATTCTTGGGATTTGTTTATGCGGCACCTTTCTTTGAAAATAACAATAGCAAACACCACATGAAGGTAGGATTAAGTGTTTTTTCGCAGCAGTGCTGGAATTTGATGGTAGTTCTTCACTTTGTCTGTTGGCAGGGGGCAAGAAAAATACATGCTCGCAGCCTTGAAAAACAGAGCTGGTGGTTCCCTTTGGCTCTATATTTTCTTCCCTGTTTCCAGTGGCAGGAGGCCCTCCCCATTGCCAGCCTCCTCCCTCTAACTCCAACACCCATACATTTTCTTCAAGTTTGACCCCCTTCTCGTCTTTTAAGATGCGATGCAACTCTCCCCTACTTCTATCAATAACAGAGAACTACTTAACCTAGAAGAGACCCAAGTAATTGACATTTCACACTACTACTGCACAGCCCAGCCATACCCCAGAACTGTACTCAGAGAGTTTAATTCCTTTTCTGCATCTTTTTTTTTTTTTTTTGGTTTTTCGAGACAGGGTTCTCTGTGCAGCTTTGCGCCTTTCCTGGAACTCACTTGGTAGCCCAGGCTGGCCTCAAACTCACAGAGATCCACCTGCCTTTGCCTCCCGAGTGCTGGGATTAAAGGCGTGCACCATCACCGCCTGACCCCTCTGCATCAAATCTTGATACCAAGGCAAACTAAACAAACTATTTCACTTTAAAAAAAAAAAGATGGATTCAGTTCTCTAGAACATAGCTATAGCATTAAAAAAATTAAAGCAAACTAGCCTCAAGCTTTCCAAAATAAAGGCTTAGTTATTTTTTGTAACCATGATGAGAATTGTTCATGGTTGTAAAATACACAAGGCTGGGAGCCAGGATGATTGCCAAGTACTAGACCACTGAGGACAACAGGTCATTTGGGAAAGAAGTGCCAGTCAGGGTTGCTCAGAGCTGTCTAGTGACCTATGTGAAAGCCTCCATAACACCAAAGCTGTCCCTGAATACTGCATGACATTCTCAGTGATTCCAAACAAGATCCATGTGTCTCAGAGATAGAATGGTTTGTTGTATTTTGGAGTGATGCATAGATTTCTAAACCAGATTTGGGGGCTGGAGTGAGGAAATGTTTGTCAGAATTGAGATGATACAATTTTTTTTTAAAAGACTTGATTTATGGTAATGTAGGATAAGTGGGCCATTAGCAAAATAATTCGTGTTCTCCCATCCTCATTAACACATGTGCCACCACATTTACTCTGTAGCTCTTTCTCATGCCAACTGGACATTGAAGATGAAATATTGCCCCAAAGTTGTATAATTCTTCTTTATATTTGAATTTTGTGTATATAAAAGAAAATATAACACTTTAGAGAAGTAAATCATACCTTCACACTTCCTTCTGATGCTAATCTCTTCCTTGTGGATTATGAAGCTGTAATCAGCCCGAACACCTGCCTCCTATCCCACTGGGCACCATGAGCAGAAGACCGCCATCAAAAGACGAGAAAGAGAGGCAACTTCAAGAGTCAGTCCAAAGATACCAGAACAGACTGGCAGAAGTACAGCCACAGGTGAGCTGTCACTCAGCCTTCCAAATTTAGCAATTGCTCTTGAGCTGCTGATATCTTACATGCAAATCAACCAATATGGTTTTCTCAAGTAAAATGTACACAGCCTTTTTTTTTTCTTATTTCTCTTTTGCCACTTTTGCATCTGAGAATTATTCTAAAGGTAAATGGGGAGAAAGGAGAGTGCTATAAAAATATCTGCAT
>CABHPQ010133688.1:0-16738 GCA_902168405.1 Peromyscus aztecus
CTTCCTGCTTGACTACTGGTCAACCAGCATTTTATTAAACCAGTGTACAAAAGCATTATCCCACTGCACCCAGCCACTAAGTGACTGTGGTGTCTTCACTTACTCGTGACACTTGCTCATGAGCCCGACTCAGAGATGAACAGAAAAGGAAGCATGGCTGCCCTTCTCATACGTGACTTTAGAGACGGGCCTGTTGGGTCCCTGTAGTCATCTCTGTACTTGCTGGACACACTTGAAATCCTCCAGAGATCAGGGGGATCGATGGTTGTCACCATAGCCCGGGGGTGGGGGTGGGGGGTGAGCAGCAGCGGGCCTCAGGGAGCTGTAGCTGGTGAATGGGAAAAGATGAGGTAACTGGGACCTGGTGTGGCAGCAGCTACAAGCCCAGGTGAGCTCTGTGTTTCAAAGCGATGGCCTCAGGGACTCATGCACAGAAAACAGGAATCTGAGATCGTCTCCCACTTGCACATATGGATCACAGCTGAGGTACCTGGATCAACGTGAGGCCACGTCATGGAGTGGTAGGGCTGACTTCAGTTGCCTGTCTTATCCTTCAAGGGAAGCCATAAAGTCAAGGCCACCCCCTCCCACCTCTGCTGCAGGACAGTCTCCCTGTGGGTGCTCCCTCCTCCCCTCACTCTGCTTCCCCAGAGTATGGCACACAAAGTGTGCAGTGCAGTCCTTTTAATGGTTCCATCATTCTGAAGGACAGGGGCTCCTAATGGCAGAACCTACCCAGTCTGGATGGTTTCTCATCTGCTCCAGCTCAGGCCCTGGCTGGGAGAGGCTTAGAGTTTGTGGGATGGATGACGGCACCCATGAGAGACTGAATGCATAGGGCCCGCCTCTCAGCTGGGGCTGGGCATTTTCTTCCCCATTCCCACCCCCAACAGCAGCTTTCCAGTCCTTATGCAAAGCCCAAGCAGATGGCTCCCCCTCCTGCTGCAGCCCTGGAGCCTCCCAGCTCACCCTCCCTAGTCCTCCACCACTTCCCATGGTTCATCTGCTGACTACTGAGCTATTGATGCACTTCAGGGGTCAGCGGAGCCCAGCAACCCTGCTGCTAACAGGGCAAAGCGAGTCCAATTTCATGCCTACGTGGGCTTCCCTCTAAGAAGGCAAGGAGAGAGAATAAACTTGTGTATTAAAATTTCTTCAGAAAATAGAAACCTCTGGAAGTAGGGGCCTTACAAAGAATTGCCGGACAGCAGCAGAGGGGGCAGATGGTTCATGTGAGACGAATCAGGGCTTCAAGGAAGAAGGAAGTAGGCAAAGGATGCTGAAGGTACTGGTTGCCTGCTCATCTGTCTTGGATGTTTGCACACGGATGAATGTCTGAGAGCATCATCAACTTCACTACTGTTGACTGACCGACCAGACTCGGGAAAGCAAATATTTACTGCGTCGATCATTTGTTTCTGATGTATTCCAGACACCGATTGGTAGGCAGAAGAACTTGAGCTAAATGACAGGAAAAGGGCATAAGGGAAAGCCGAGACTCTAGAATATCAAGTTCAAAGGCTGACTTGGGGGAGCTGCAGAGACTGGGATTCAGTTCCAAGCACCCACACGGCAGCTCACCAGGGTGTGTAACTCTGGCTCCAGCGGATCTGATGCCCTCTTCTGGCTCCCTTGGGTACCTCATGCATGTAGTACACAGACATACATGCAGGCAGAATGCTTATACACATAAACATAAATAAGTCAATGGCTGATTGTTGAGTTGAGGAGGTGGCTCAATGGGTGACAGTACTCGCCATGTAAGCATAAGGACCTGAGTTCGAAACCCCTGAACTCGTTAAAAGCTGTGGTGAATGTCTGCAGTCTCCACTATCACAGGCTTATGGAACAGGAAAATTGCCTGACGTTCTGGGTCAGCCAGCAAGTCCTGCTCAGGCGCTGGGGCAGGGCATGGGCATCTTTGGGAGTCATCATTCTGCCTAGGGCAGTGGCCTTGGAGCCATCTTCTTTCACCCTGGATGCTCCTGAGAGCAAGGCTGTCAGTACGTAGCTAGAGGTGGGAGAGGGTTATTCAGTAGCCTCGGAGTGTCCATGAGCTCCAGACAGATCTTCAGTGTGTTCCCTGTATGAGACTCAGGCTCACTGCCTCATACCCATCTCATGCCAGTTCATCCCACCCTATTCCATGCCACCCTATCCCTCTAGTTAGGATGGTTATTGTCTGTCTCCCTTAGGCCTGGTTACAAGGCCTGGTCCTGGGATGACCCTATTAGAAGGTAGTGGGACCGTCAACAGGTGGGGTATGATACCTAGTCTGTTCCTTTTCCTCTGTCTGCTTCCTGCCTCCTAGTGGGCATGCCTCTACAGCTCCATTGCCTCTTGCTATGATGTATGGCCTCCTGAGAGCCCCGAAGCAATGAGGCTGCTGGCTTGTATCTTCAGAACTGAGAGGCCAAAGAAACCTTTTCTCTTGATAAGTAAGTTCTCTCAGGTGTTTTGTTACAGTGACAGAAAGCTGACTGATACACGTTGAAAGACGATCAGATGTCAGGTAGCCCCTGCTCCATTTGCTCCAGCTCCAGGATAAATACACATGGAATTCACAAGCCTGTAGAGGAGACTAGAGGCCAGTCTAGTCTGCAGCAGGGGGTACAGGGGTGGGGAGGGTCTGCTGTCTGAAGCTAAACTGTCTGGTGAGCCTGGATTAGGTCATCTGGACCACTGCTATCTATAAGTAAGTATCCATGCACGCTGTTGCCTGTCATCAAGATTTGGGTTGGCTTGTTAGGCGGCACTGTTGTGGCTACAGCTGACTGCTACATTTCCCCTCGGAGGTCATGGTCACTTCCCACGCCTGGCTGTTTTCAGGACTGAATGAGAGAGGAGCTGCATGTCCACCCATCCTCACAGGAGTGCAGGCTTTCCATTTCCTTCGCCATCCTACCTCTATGCCTGTTCCAAGACCAGATGCCAGCAGGTACCCAGTAGCTGCTACTAGACTTAGGAAAAACAAAGAGACACACACAGAGGTGGGGAAAATTGGTCTGTTTGTTTTAATTAAACCCAGTGAAGAAGCCAAGACATGGGCAAAGACTAAGAACAAGACTGGAAATAGTTTAGAAAAGAAATGAAAATCGATCGCAGAGATGCCGGGCCACTGGAGCATCAGGAGGAGGCAGCATCTTCACGTGAGCTCCAGGACCACTGTCAGGGCAAGCACCAGGGTGAGCCGGACGCCAGTGAGGCCAGATGCAGAAGCTGTGAGAGGGCAGAGGCGGTGTCAGGGCTGCAGCCTGCCTGTGTGTCGTGGTAGGCCTATGGTTGAAACTGTGGGGTAAATGGTTCCCAACAAAGATGCTAGGGGGCAGCATTGGTTGAATGGGTTCGAGCCTCAGCTCTGCAGGCTGCCTGCCATGGGTCCAGGGCCTTGTCCCCCATGCAGGCCTGCTGGGCCAGTGGGCACCAGGAATGGGAAGCTTCATTGAGAACTGCGAGATTCGCTGTGTATGGTTAGTGTCTGCATCCCATGGGTAGTTCTAGGTTGGGGTGGCTGAGGGAGCAGCCTGGGGCATTTGTCTATGTTAAGTGTCCCATAGAGATGTCAGAGACCCACACCATCGTCAGTGCCAGGCATGGCTTTTTGGGATCTGGGTAGCAATGAAAGAGGACACCCTTGGCCCCTGACATCCTATTGGCTATTTGGGGGTGTAGTGCCTTCCTTGCTTAGTGCCTGCCTTTGCCTAACCTTGGCTCTGCCTGTTGGAGGTGATGGCTTCCTGAAGGAGGAGAGGAACTAGGGGAGGCAGGTAGTGCCTTAGCAACAGAGGTTTTCTGGGGCCTTGAAAAGCACTCACTTTTAAGGGTGCAGCCTTGAGGGTGGAGACTTACCACGGGAATCCTCTGTTCCTCTTGGGATATTTGGGTTTTCTGTCAGAAAGAAACAGAGAGAAGCAGAATGGGTGGCTGAGTTCTGAGCATGGAGGACCTTCCCCAGGCACCTGCTATGATATGCACTGGGGTGGCGCCGCCACTCAGTCTCTCTATATCTGACCATGTTATAGATGGGGAAACTGAGGCCTGCTAAGTGTCAGAGCCCAGATGTGAAGCTAGAGTCCCTCCAGTGATAAAGCCATTGTGATTGTAATCAGTGAACGGAATTAACTCTCTGAGGCAGATTTAAGGGCCTTTTATGGACAGCTTTGAGCCAGGGCCTATCCTCGGGTGGTCCTGTGGGATCCCTACCAAACACGATGAGCCGAGTGTGTGTATCGGTGGAGCCCAGGGGGTTCTGGGCGGTGCAGCGATACATGGAGCCATTGAGCTCAGCAGGAACCCGCTCCAGCACCAGTTCCTTCCCATCAAACTCAGCGCTGCCGTCCAGGAGGCGGCTGCCCACTCTTGTCCACGTGAACATGGGTTCTGGGAAGACTTCATTCTGTGGACGGGAGCAGGAAATAGTGGAGTCACAGGGGAGCATCCTGCCAACACAGGGAGGTTGGAGGCTTTCCAGGCCCCAATTCTCAGCTAATAGGCTTCAAGCAGCACCTTAGAACCTCAGGAAGGGGACTGGGGGTGTAGCTTAGTTGGTAGTGTGCTTGCCAAGCACACACCTGGGTTCCATTCCCAGCACCCTGTAAACCGTGCTGGTATCTGCCTATAATCCTAGAACTGAGGAGAGGGAGGGAGGAGGGTCAGAAGTTCAAGGTCATCCTCAGCTAACTAGGGAATTTGAAAACAGCCTGGACAATAGGAGACTAGGTGGAGAGGACTTGGGGTTCAGGGCTGGAATAAACGAAGACGGAAGGTTGATGCGAACCACATTTGTTTGTGGGTATAGGACAGTGAGTCAGGGATGCTGGTCCCCATCGGGTATCTCTACCCACCCCCAACTCCACTCAGGTATCCAGAGAGAGGCTGACCTGAAATCCGTGGACCAGGATCCTCACCGTGTCCCCAACCCGGGCTCTACTGGGCGTCATCACGATTTTGGGTCCTTTGGGAGCAACTGTATCAAGAGAAAGAGAGGGGTGGTGGGTGGGTGTGGTCAGCATGGAGCGTGGGGAGGGGCAGGAAGCAGAGTGAGTTCCAGGGCTGCTCTGAGGAGGCTCATTCCTTCCTTCCGGATTCCCTGCAGCCCTATTGCATGTCCCACTCCAGCTGGAACCTGGGGATTCAACGTCACACACCAACACATGGGTCCCTGTGCTTGTGGGCCTCACACGTCAGTGGAAGAGAAACCATTGTCCTCTCTGTCCAGTTGAGTTCGGGGAGGCCCCGTGAGTTCACTGTGACTTGCCAAAGGTCACACAGTGAGGAAGAATCAGGACCAAAATCCAGGCCTCCGGGCTCCTGATCCAGGATCCTACTGCCAGGGGATTTCCTGGGATCTCTGTGAAGGGGGTGCGTGGGCAGCGTGAAGCCACCACCTCGTTCCCTAGCCAGCCTCTGTCTGCCTCGGGTCCTCCCGCGCCCAGTCCGATCTTCCTCAGTTGCTTTGTATGGGCTGAGGACACGCGATGCCCTGGGTGCCCCTTGCCTGAGGGAGGTTGAAGAGTTTCCTGGGCTTCTCTTCTTTTCAGAGGGGAAAACCGGGCCCACGCATAATAAAGAGGCTTGTCCAAGGTCCCTGCAGAGTCAATTACACATGTTTCCTGACTCCCCGCCTTCATTAGTCCATTTGCTCACTCATTCAATAGTAATTACTGAGCTGGCCATATGTCAGGCTTTGGAGCAGGACTAGGGACTAGTAAAGGGGACAATGATAAAAGTCAAGTGTCTGCAACTTATCCGTTAGCAGGGGAGACATTTAATTTGCAAACAGACTCAGCCAAACTATGACCAGTGTTGTGTGTGGGGTCTGAGCCCATCAGAGGTGGCGCACAGCTTGTGGGGGGTAGTGGTCACAGTGTCCCAGAGAAGTGAAGCATACGAGGAATGTTCCAGGCAGAGGGGGAACATCGAGGACATGGTTCTAAGGTCAACCAGAGAGCTGGCGGGGCTGGGGACAGACTCCACAGAGTTTCCAGGGCTGTCCCCACTTAACTCACAATGCAAATCAGAGCAGCAGGCAGATGTGAGCAGGCTCCAGGCTCTGCCAATCTCACTCTGAGAATAAGACCAAGGCACTGTTAATTAACCGGGAGGAAGACATCTGAAGGGCCGCATGGGCAGAGGGAAGGACCCAGCCTGCTGAGAGGGGACGGAAGCCTGGTGAGGGGAGGAGAGGATGCTTCCGCTACTGCGTCCACCTGCCAGCTGCATGGAAGCAGCGCTGGCCAGGGACACTGGAGAAACTCTAGTCTATTCTGGCAGATGGCAGACTTGGGGGTGGGGTGGAAAAGGCTCCACTTCAGAGCCATTATCCATCTCCCCATGGCTTACTTTTGTCCAACATCTAAATGCTAGGTTCTTCATTCAACACTTTATATTTCATCTCATTTCACCTTCTAGCCTTTAGAGATGGTCCTGCAAGCACAGGAAGGCACAGAGAGGCTAAGGAACATTCCTGCCTCCTCCAGTTTCTCTTGGGTGCTGTGGAAGAGATAGGTTCGCAGAGGGAAGCCCTGGGGGTGGCATGTCCCTGGGTGGTCTGTGCCACTGACAGCTTCAACCAGCAGAGGGTGCTGAAGGGCCTCCATTGCAGGAGAAAGCAGAGCCTGGAGGTCAGTGTTTCAGGAGAAGCTGTGAGCCCAGGGCAGCGAGGCAGCAGGCCATACAGCCTTCTCAACTGCCCTGTGTTCTTTCTAGTGGCTCCTATGTGAAGCTGACCCTGAGGGGCACAGAGGGTGGCCCAGAAGGGGTCTGCTACACTCTTGTCCCTCAGAGCTCTCCTGCACATAGGTGTTTGTAGATGTCTTGGAGCTCCCTCCCCTCAAGGCTGCTGGGAGGCCCTGGCTTCTGGAAGTCAGGACAGCTGCTTGTACCCTCTCATCCCACCATTACTAGGAAGTCCATTTGCAGCTCCTGACAAGCAAGGCCGGGCCTCCTGCCTGCTTTGAGAACACAACCCAGAGTGCCAAGCACAGGTGTATCCACAGTTTTGGTGTTCACTCCTCTCACCTCCACCCCCCTGGCATGTAAAGCTGGAGAACAGAATGTGTGCCCAGGATCTAGGCCTAGCCCTTTCAGAGGCTGTAGTGTGGAGTGGGCTGAGTGTCAGCTCCGTCTGTCTGCTCACCTGTTCATCATCTGCCTAAGAGAAGCTCTGAAAACGACATTGGGAGAGGGAAGGGGCCACAGAGTGAAATCCTGGCTCAAGGAAACACAGAAATTCCCATCACACCCCCACTTGTGGGATCTCACTGTCTGTGAGGAGGTATGTGTGGTCTCAAGGAAAGGCTCCTCTGGGACTCCCATGGAATTCTGGGTTCGCATCAAGACACTCACTTGTCCATCTACCTAACCACCCACCATCTATCCAGTTCACCCTCCCATCTACCCAACCATCCACCATCTACCCAACCATCCACCATCTACTCTACCATCCACCATCTACCCAACCATCCACCATCTACCCAACCGTCTACCATCTACCCAACCATCCACTATCTACCCAACCATCCACCATCTACCTAACCATCCACCATCTATCCAATCAGCCACCATCTATCCAACCATCTACCATCTACCCAACCATCATTCATTTATCCATCTATCCATATCTCATCTATTTATTGCTCCATCCATCCAACATCATCCATTTATTCATCTATCCATCAAATCTATCAATCTATCCATCCAACCAACCTATCTATCCTTCCACCATCTACCCACCCAACCATCTGTCCATCTACCCACTCACCCATCCATCTATGCATCTATCCAACCTCTCTACCCATCCTCTCAGTCTATTCATCTATCCATCTATCATATCAATCCATCTGACCATCAAACTTCTCCACCCATCCATCCATCCATCCATCCATCCTTCCTCCTTCCCTTCCTTCCTCTATGCTCATTCATTTATTCAGTCCAATCAATCCATCCAACCTTTCAATCCATCCATTTACCCATCCACCCACTCAATATATCCATCCATCCACCTCTACCTAACCTACCCATCCATCCATCCATCCACCCATCCATCCATCCATCTATCCATCCATCCATCCATCTATGTGAAAATGTTGGGTGACAGGAGTGAGGTGTTTATCATATTTGAAAAAAATTGTTGGATTTTCTAAGGATGAGTACCATTTTATACTCCCACTAATGATGCAGGAGGGTTCTGATTTGTCTGCAGCCTTATCAGCATTTGGTATTGTCAATTTTTAAAAGTTTACCTAGTCTAGTAGTTACAAATGCTTATCGCACTGAGGTTTTAATCTCCATTTCCCTGATGAGTCACAGTGTTTTAACTTGTCTATGGGCAGTTTTAAAAGCAGGATGTCATGGGCTGGGGATGAGGCTGGTAGGCAGAGCACTTGCCTAGCAGGTGGTAGGCCCTGGCTTTGATCTCTGGCACTGAAAACAAATCCTGGGTGTCCCTCACGTGTATCTACTAGGGGATTTCCCCCTACCTCACCCCCGTTTTTTTGTTTTATAAGACTTTTCCTTTTTTATTTCTAATTTTGTTTTGAGACAGGGCTAATGTAGCCCAGACTGACCTTAAGCTACCATGTAACTAAGGATGACCTTGAACTTCTGATCCTCCTGCCTCCACCTCCTAAGTGCTGGGATGACAGGCGTGCGATCGTGCCTGGCTTAGGTCTTTGTTTTATGCATCCTGGGTACCAATGCTTCACAGAAGCCTGAGAGTACTTCCCCTCGTTCTACCACACTCTGCCTTTTCATTCTTCTGAGGACACCTTCTTATGAGCTGAAGATCTGAATTTTGATTCAGTCCCATCGAACAATTTTCAATTTTTCCTCTATTTTTTTTTTATGACTGCTGTAAGGGATGTTGGCTACCTCGGCTCCAAAAAGACATTTTTCTCCATTTTGTTTCAGAAGCTTTATGACGCTGGCTTTTACACTGGAGTCTATCAATCACTGCAGGTTAACCTGCGTGCATGCCAGGCAGGGGCCAGGTCTGCCTCTCCCTTCCTGTGTTCTCTTGTTCCAGGGCCATGTGTTAGAGAACTTGTCTTTACTGTCCGAGCAGCCTCGGGGTCTCTGTCAAAATCTATCGACTTTGCCTGCAGGTCTGTTTCTGGGTTCTCTTCTCTGCATCAGTCTAGTGTCTACACTGGAGGGTCTGGGCAGCTGTTTATCTGAGTTTTGAGCTGGTTTATATTTTAACTAGATCAGTTAGGATGAAAAATAGTATAAGGTTAAAAAAAAACAAAACAAAAAACAAAACAAAACAAAAAAACCCAAACAAACCAAAAATCCAAACCAAAACAAAATTTAAAAAGCCCCAGAAGCAGAGAGAGCATTTTGGAGGCCATGTTGCATTCTAAGGGTGGATGCACAGTGCTTGGATGGGCAGTGACAAGACAAGTACAATCAGGGCAGGTCTGGGAAGCATTCTGAGGCCTCGCTGCCTGGCAGGTGGTGACCTGGACATGAGGAGACCATGGGAAAGTGAGTAGCCCTGAGGCTTCTGTCTTGACCAATGGGAAGAAAGCATTGTTGTCACTGAGATGGCTTTCAAGGCTTCCCACCAGAGATTCACAAACCCAGGGAGAGGGGCTTGAAAGAGAAGCAGTCAACTGGAGGGATCAAGCTGGCTTCCTGGAGGGAGTGGCACGTGAGCCACACAAGGCATCCCTGGAAAGGAATGCAGGTGAGAGAACAAGGTCTGCTGTGGCTCTTCAAAGTCCCTGCTGGGTGTTGTTTGAATTCTGGGACCCAGTATCGCTTTGTTCACCCACAGCCTTTCTCAGAGTGCAGGGGTCCTCATTCTACCAGGCCACACTCACGACTCAGTGTGTCCTTGACCACAAACCTCAGGTAGGTTACATTAAGGCAGTGACTAAGGAAGAAAGCCCCAGCTAACTGACCTAAATCATGTAAAACCCAGGTCCCTCATCTAAAGGATGGGAATAAGGACAGCGCCCTCAGTGGCCACCCAGGGTACTGCAGGGATTCAAGCTGGGCTCCTAGTGTGGGGTTACACCGTGTTTGCTGACCCGTTATTCATCAGGCCAGAAAACAGAGGCCCAGGGCAGTCTAGGTAGAAACAGAAGCTAGCCCAGGCTCTCCCATTCACTTCGGGAGTCCTGGATATCTCTTATGTTCCCACTTCCCCAGGGTCATAGTGTGACCATCCAGACCCACTACTTGGGCCTGCCTTTTCCTTGCTCTGCTGGGAAAGGAGGTGTCCACAGACCCCCCATCCAGGTGAGGGGAGCCTGGGGCCAGGGACAGAGCAGGTTCAAAGTAGAAAGGTCTGGCCAGGGGCGGCACACAAGCTGGCCTCTGAAGGCTTCAAGGGTCTTTATTGTTCACGTCTCTTTCTTGGTGGGCGTGGGGTAGGGTGTGATTTTCATGGGCAAAGAAGCCAAAGGTCCAGGAAAGATAGAAGGTCTAGAGAGAGCAAAGGGTTGGCAAAGCAGGAGGTTGAGGGAGGCGTCTGGGCAGGCTTAGCCTTCTAGGGGCTGGTGATGTGTCTATGAAATGGATAAAGACATGGAATGTATCCAGGGGTGTCTGCCCCAGCAGGTGAGGAAACAAGGCATGCCTTTTGAGTCCTCCCTATGAACCTTGAGCAACTTAGTGAGCCTCTCTGGACCTCAGTTAGCACATCTGTGGTCTGGGACAACAGCATTGCCTGCTATGCTGGGTTCCACAAACATTTGCTCAATTAACAGAAGGGGAGCAATGGGCGGCACACAGGTATCCAGGAAACTGCCCTTCTCACATTCTGTAGGAGCTGAAGGAGTCTGCATTCATTTGGAAGGGTCTTCGGGGACATGACTCCAAGCCAGTCAAGGGCACCTGGCCTTGGGCATGTAGAAGGTGTCAGTAGTTGGGACTTAAGAGCCCAGCTCTGCTGTGTACAACTTAGTAACCCAGGGCCAGCAGCTTCGCTAACTGGGACCTCAGTTTTGCTCATCTGTAAAATGAGACTCCATGTTAAGCTTCTATTTGTGACCAGCAAATTCCCGCTGAACACCTGTGCTCTTGACCCTAACAGACACCCCACTGACCTCCTGGAAACTTCCATTTTTTCCAGTCCAACAACCAACCTTCCCAAAGACCCCTGGCTCTCCCCTGAGCTGACCTGACTCCATTTACTCCCCTCTCCCTGGCTTCCAGCAGCCCGAGCCCCACTTCCAGCCCCCCAGCCCCCACCCTGGTCTCCGTTGCAGAGTTACAACCTCTCGTCTCTGATGGACTGCAGAAGAGCAGGTCTTACCCAGAGTGACCTCCGCCTGCATGGGCATGGACAACGCGGGGTGCTTGACCTCACAACTGAAGAGGGCCTCATTGTCGATCTGCGGGTTGAGGGTCCAGGTGAGCAGGGCCCGCACCTCCACCGTGCCGTCGCTGCCTGGGGTGCGGCTGTGGCGCAGGAAGTAGACCGGCTCGGCGCTGTGTACCCAGCGGGGGAACTCGCGGCTCACCACTGTCTCCGGGATGTTTTCCGTGGTGGGCTGCACGAAGAGGCTGGGGTCCTGGGTGAGGCTGCGTGAGGGGCGCTCCGTGTAGGGACGTCCAGCCCGGTATTCAGTGTCCAGGAGGGATAGTGACTTTTGCATTTTGGTGTCGTCCACGTCCCGATGCAGAAGGCTGCGGAAGGGCCTACTGTCCTGCAGGGGGCCAGAGCTGGCGGCGGGCAGTTCTGAGAGAGGCACTGCGTCGATCAGCTCCCCATCCCGTTTGAAGTAAACCTACAGTAGCAAGCAGGACAGGGGGAAGGATAACGATGCATGGTTTCCTCTCCCGCTGGACTCTCAGAAGAGCCCGCGCCTCCCATTCAGCAGCAGGACCGCCACTCCCATTCCTTTCCCCCACTTCTCTGGAGACCCATGAGCCAACACGACATGGTGGGAATACACACAGCTCTGGAGAGAGATGGCTCAGCCCACTGTTGACAAGCTGGGGAGACCCTTAGCCTCGGTTTCCCCACATAAGACTACTGACTCCAGGCAGCCATCTGGGGCTTAAATGAAGTCACATGGGGAGAGTGGTTTTAGATGCCACTTAGCTATCACCTGGGCTCCAGCATGGTCCATGGCTGCCATGGGGCACGTGGATGAGGAGGGAATGTGTAGTGGGTGCAAAATGAGCTATGAGAAGAGGAAGAGAGAAGAAAGTGTGTGCGTGTGTGTGTGTGTGTGTGTGTGTGTGTGTGTGTTCTGCCTGCTCACACAATTTGGCAGTTTGGAGCTGCTATGCAGAAATCAGGTGCATGTGTGGGAGGGAGCTAGGTGCAGGGATGAGGCGAAGAAGACGTCGCCGTCTCCCTTTCTCTGCTAATAGGGAATTCAAGTTTTGAGAGGCGGCATTTAATTTAATTTGCTGTCTTCTTATTTTGGTACATGCACCCAGAGGCCTTCGAGGATTGGGTGTATTTTTTAATAAATCAAATAAATAAATCGATAGGAGACAGGGAGAGAGAAGAGCAGGAAGCACCGTGTTCAGGGACTCCAGAGACTCAGTGGGTGTGAGAAGAGAAGCCTGGGGTGGGCAGGTGGGGGAGGGGCTGGGAGTAGATAGGGGTGGGGGGAGGGGCTTCAGGGACTCCAGGGAGTCAGTGGGTGAGAGAAGAGAAGCCTGGGGTGGGCAGGTGGGAGAGGGGCTGGGAGCGGGTCGGGGTGAGTGGGGGGGAGGGGCTGGGGGGGGGCCGGGGTGGGGGGGGGGGGGGGGGTGATATGTGGGTGTGGAGGACCTGTCAGAGTTTAAAGCCCCACAGAAGGACCTTCTGCACACAATGGTCTGCTTTAGGGGTTTGGGGGTCTTTTTTCTTCCCCTTTCTTTGCTTTCTTCTTCCTCTTTTTTTTTTTTTTTTTTTGAAAAGTGCTTCAAAAGCAGGTTTGTAATTTATATCAAAGAATTGCTTTCAAGTTCTGATGCTCCAGACAGACGTAAGATGCCTGGAATGTCAGGCAATGAGGATCTTTCATAGAGACAGAGAATGAGAAGGGAGGAGAGGCAGGGAAGAACAGAGAGAAGGAGGGGCATGTTTTAATAACTGTGTCTTCAGTGGCAGCCAGGTGCTGAGGTGGGAAGGGGGTGCTCTCCCAGAGCCCCAGGGCCAGGAAACCCTCCCCTCGTGTCTTCCTTTTCCTAAGGAAAGACCAACTTTCCTAATTAGGGGGAGACTGGACATCCTTTTGGGTCCTGAAGGGGAGGCTCAGGGAGACTTGTGAGCCACATCTTCGGCATTGAGTGGCTCTGAGGCCACCTTTATCATCTGCTTGCTTGGGACTGCAGTGTGACTCTAAAGCTGTCCACTGGGCCCTAACTGCCATGCCTCCATGCCTCACCAGTGATCTCATGACTGTAACCCAAGGCCTCTGCATCCCTGACCCCTGACCTCCGTGTCTTATACCCTTATCCCCTGTGCCCTATACCTTTACCTCAGACCCCTACATCTCTGCGTCCTTGACTTCTGACCTCCATGTCTTATATTGCTGACCTCTGTGCCCTGTACCCTCATCCCAGGCCCCCATGTCTCTAAACCCCTGATCCCTGCTCTGTCTGGGTTCCTGCCCCCTCCCTATGGGGCTTCTCTACACATATCCACTCTCGTGCCCCACAGTTGGCTTTTGGGTCCCAGGCTCTGAACAGGGCTGGTCAGATCCCCAGGTCCTACCGCTGACCAACACATGAGAAACAGTCACACTGGGAAGGAGGAGGCCACTTACCTCTCCACCTGAATTCTAACTGCAGGTCCTCATCGTTCCAGCCCCACCCATTCTCCACCACTACCTCGATCATCCAAGGGATGTGTGAAACTCACTGGGTTGAGGACTAGAGTCTTCTAAAATGCCCACACTAGAGTTTCCCCCAAGTGTAGATCAAAGGCTCTGATATGGGTGCACAGGGTTACTTCCAGAGACCTTTGAGGGTTTCATGACACACACATGCCCCATTAGAAGTTGGCCACATGAGGTTTCATTGAGTAATTATTGGGCCCAAAGGGCCCATGGCGTATGAAACATCAATGGTGTCCAATTCCTTGGACTTGTACCAAAACTAAGAAGGAGAGGGGGACCCCTGCTCAGGGTCAGTCCTGGGGATTGGTGTGACCAGAAGCAGGACTCAGTCCAGGTGCTCATGGGTCCCCGTGACTGAGAACCCCACTCTGTCTTCCCTCCTGCTCCCTTCTCTCTCTTCCCCTTTCCTCTCTTCCTTTTGGGGGTTCTCCAACCCCATGGAGGCTTGGGAGGAGCAGCAGCAGGCTTCAAGTACAAGAACATGAACTTGGGCCCATCTCTCGATATCAGGGAGACTATGAAGTCCCTTCCCATCTCTGGATCCCATTCATTGTTCCCTATCCCCCTGAAAACCTAGGGTGCTCGGAGCATACTGGGTGGTGGGCTGTCCGGAAGACCCTTATTGTGAAGATCTGGGATTGCAGGATGGGGCAGAGAGAATAAGAGAGGTGCTGGGCAGAGCACTTCCTGTCTGGGCACAGAAGTGGTACCTGAAGAGGGCTCAGGGAGCAGGAGTCTTGGCAAACTGAGGCCAGGCCCCCAAGCACTTACCATGGGCGCTGGCTTCCCTCCTGACACGATGCAGACCAGCGTGAAGTTCTGGGCCTGGTACCGGCTGAAGGGGGCAGGTGAGTCAGCAGCCACGACTTCGATGGAGGTGGGAGGAGCTTCCGAAGGGAAGAACAGGAGGCTTTGACTCAGTTGGGGGACTCAGAAAGAGATCTACCAGGCACTACACCAGGGGTGGCTGTGGTATTGACTATGGCAAACACGGTGTCTCTTGCTGGGGACACAGAGCAGGCTCCTGCTTCCTGGGACGTTTAGCCCAATGGAAGAAATACAGAGCACTCAAGAGGTCACGAGGATTGAAATGGTAGGACATACCCTAGAGACAGCATCCTAGCCCAAAGGGGGACCCTGTCCCAGTGAAGAGGCCCTGGGGAGTCAGTGCCAGAGAAGCCATACTGTGCAATGAGCCAAGGAAGCAGCGGTTGACAGGAGGACAGAAACAGCATGGGCAAAGGCCTAACGGACTAGAGTGGAGAGCCAGGTGAGCTGTGGGCTCAGGTTGCCAACAGGAACAGCCGGACGGAACACAAGCAGGGCCGGTGAGTGGCAGCCGCTCGCTGTCTGGGGCTGGAGCCAGCTCCAACCTGTGCAGAGGACTGTGACAGTCTCAGGAATTTGTGAACCAGCTGTTAAACTGCTACCAACTTGAAACAGGTCCCCGTGGATATCTTTACACCATGATATCAGCAACTACTGCAGATCAAGGCCTCCATCCCTCCCTCCTCTGCTTCCAACCTCAGAAAGCTGTGTGACCAGCTCGCTCACCACAGACTAAGAGGTCTTTCCTCTCTCTCTCCTGAGAGTAGTAGGGAGCCACTGAAAGTTTGTGGTGAGAGCAGGGACACACTGGAACGACTTTATTTTGAAGAGATAGAGAGCACAGCATGGGTTTCCGCTGGACAGGACAGCGGCGTAGACTCCGTGGGCTGGGAATGAGCTAAGCAAGTGACTTACAGTCACCCCGAGCTGGGGGCTTCTCTCTCCCTTCCTGGAACCTGGCTTAGTGTGGCTAGCAGCCTCCTCACCTGCTCACCTTTTTCTCCTTGCCCACAGTTCAGTCGCCACCATCCCCACGTCTTGGGGACGCCACCACACTGTGAGCCTCTGAGCGCTGCTTTGTTAAGTGGGAACAGTGCTCAGCAGATGAGGCCGTGGGACAGAGCTTGAGCTAAGAGGAACTGCAGAGCTGCATGCTGGGAATTCAGCCTTAAGACGATACTTTGCTATGATTTCCTGACCTCCTTGGCGTCTTCAGGAGGCACGTCTTTGAACTCTGCTCGGGGCAGGCTGTCCACTCTTGCTTCCCTGGCCTTGGACCTGTGGGCAATGGTTGGTGGGGAGGGGGCGGCCTACACCAAACAAAAGATGCTGGAGACGTTGCCTTCCTGCAGGGGCTTTTCACCCCAGTTGAGTTTAATTAAGTTCAGCGAGCATTTCCTGGTACCCGCCAGGTGTGGGGCTTGGTGCCAGGGGCCTGCTGCGGGCATCCAGCAAGGAGTGCCGAGGAGCCTGTCAGCTGGTGGGGGTGGCAAGCACGGGCTGCTCTGTTTTGGGGCCCAGTGAGATGGAGCCAGGTAGGAGCCATCATTTCATTCAGGCAGCCACACATGCTGGGGGCAAGAGCAGGGAAGCGAGCGGGAAGCTTGAGAGAACAATAGACGGAGAATTGTAATTAAGTGGAAGATGGTTCAAAGCAGATGGTAAGTGGGGTAGGAACTCGGAGAAAGGAAATGCACACCAGAACACTTCAATTACCCAGAAGTTGCAAACTCTGCAGTGTGACTTTTACAGAGCAGCGCTGAAAACAAGCTCGAACAGCAAGAATCAGTGACAGCCCCGCTTCTGTGAGCTGACTCTCCAGCCTCGCCGTTGGCCTGGGAGGTGGATGTGCTATTCCCATTCTACAGATGGGAAAACCGGAGATGTGTGAACAGACCCCAGCTCATGTAGTCAGCATGGGGTAGAGCTGAGAGCTGAATGGTGGCAACCTCGCCCTGGAGCTTACATTCTGTTTTTAGCCTTGGCCGACCTAGAACTCTCTATGTAGACCAGGCTAGCCTTGAATTCTTAGTGATCTGCCTGCCTCTGTCTCAGTGTACTGAGATTAAAGGTGTGCACCATCAATGCCTAGCTTGGAGTCCAGATTCTCAGGCAACCAG
>CABHPQ010133692.1:0-22279 GCA_902168405.1 Peromyscus aztecus
CTCTGGCCTCCACATGTACTCACACACATATGCATGTGTATCTGCACATGTACACACACGTGCAAACATGCGTGCACATACATCACACAGACACAAATAAAAGAAAGGAGGCAAGGAAGGGGAGATGATGGAAGAGATTGGAGAAGGAAGAAGGGAAAGAGCTGATGTTGGGTGAACTTTTCCTGAGGAGATGAACAAGTGTCTTTCACACCAGATAAAGCTCCAACAACAGAGGAGAGAAGCAACTCCTCCAAGTCCATCTTGGTGAACTAATGCCTCTTACTGGGGTTTCTTACAGGAGCCTTGCCAGGGTTACCTACCAGAGCCACTTACCAGTAGCTACACCACTGAAGGAAATACCCACAGCTGGTAACTGTTTATATATCCTCAGGAGGGATTATATCATACCATTTACAAGTATTTTGATGAGACAGGCCTTCTCTATCTTACTTTTTGTTTTTTTTATTTTACAAATATATGAATATACATACATACATGTATATATATGCATGTGTGTATGTATGTATGTTTCTTCTCATAAGCCTTCCTCTCCCTTAATGATGGAAAGTTAAATGGGTCCAATCTTATGCAAGTCTGCTGCAGGCAGTCACAGCTTCTGAGAGTTTCAGAGGACAAGGGCTGTGTCATGCCCAGAGGTCAGCATTCTACAAGAGTAAATAATGGCCACAGGGGCAGTCTTCCTATTTACAGTCAATGTTTCTCTGCTCTTTGTTCCTTCCTGTGATGTGAAATCATCATTTGCATTCATCTCCTCTCAGTCTGAAGTCCCGAACTTCAGAATCTCATAGGGAATTTCTGTCTTTATCTAGAAAAGTCTTCTATTCTTCCCTGCCTGTTGAATGATGCTTTTGCTGAATACAATAATCTTGAGTGAGACTATGAGCATACTGACTATTCTTCTACTGCTTCTAGACCCTGCGTTTTTATGAGACAGCAGGTCCTGGACACACAGCTTCTCCACATATAGAATAAGTCACACTTGATCTTAGCCAAAAGGCCGAGAAGCGATAGAATAAGTCACTTACCACTTCAGTTTTTAAATTTCCCATTGTCACTGGCCTAGGTATGAAACTCTTCTTGGAATCCAATGATCTTCCTGGACAATCATATAAAGGTTTTTCATCAAATGTGGGACATTTATAGTTATTTTTCAAAGAAATTCTCTCCCTCCCCCCCTCTCTCTCTCCCTGTCTCTCTCTCTCTCTGTCTCTGTCTCTCTCTCTCTCTCTCTCTCTCTCTCTCTCTCTCTCTCTCTCTCTTGTGTGTGTGTGTGTGTGTGTGTGTTATTCTTTTTGTAATTCTTATTACAAGTATGGCAATAAGAATCTCCTGGTTTTTCAATTCATTTATGTTGTTCTGGCTACAAGTAAATCAATGGCTTCCCTGACCCCCCAAAGTCTTCTGTTAATGCCATCTAGAATACTTTCCACTTAGTTGCTGTGTTTTCCAGATCTAGAGTTTCCATCTGGCTCTTTTGTTGTAGTTCTTATTCCCTTTTTAAATTTCCCATTTGTTGCATCATTGTGACCATATTTTCTTTTGCTTCTTTTAATATGGCTTGTTTTAATTAGCCAAACACATTTAGAATTGATGCTTTGTCTGCCAAATTCAAAATCATAGCCTTGCATTCAGTTCCTAATGAGTACTTATTTTTGTGTATATGGATGTCACTGTCCTGTTTTACATAAGTGTCATATTTCTGTTGGAAGATAGACATTTTATATAATGTAATTTGGCAATTGATTGATTTTTAACACCATATATGTATGCAGAACTGCAGGATCTGACTCCCACAGTGGATACAGCTGCTGCTGTTTCTACTCAGATCTGAAATTGAGGTTTTTAAATAAATTTTCCCACTTTCCTAATCATAGCTCATGAGTGTGTCACTAATAGCTTAGGAATCAGCTAATGATTTGGGCAGATGTTTACATCTCAGACCCCCAAAGCACTTTCATTCTTCTCTGATAAATCTGTCTGTGTGTTCAGAGAGATTCAGAGTTCAGCCAGTTCGCTGGTGTGCCTGGGTCTTCTGTTTCCACTAAACTCTTTGCCATCTCCTCCAGAATGCATGTGCATAACTCGTAGCTCCCATGTCAGGAATGTCTGGGAAGTTATTGAGCACTGCATGCTTCTCTAACTCCCAAGATTGCCTTGAATTTTGGGGTAGCCCACCACTTTCATCAAGTGGAACCAGAACCTTAGGGCATGTGTGTGTGTGTGTGTGTGTGTGTGTGTGTGTGTGTGTGTGTGTTTGCCACTTCTTCATGATAAAGCACTGTGGTTTTTCGCCAAGTTGTGTTTTCCTCCCCAGAAAGCAAGCCTACTTGTGTTCATGACTTGGCTACTGTCATAAAATGACCACTATCATCTACCAGCCTAGGTGAGGGGAAGCATGGGAGTAGACCCAAGGACAAAAGAGGTGACATATGTCCACAGTTCTTACCTAAAATTCATATATGTTTTTCAAGAATAAATAGTTCTCAGCTATTGCCTGTTCGGGGTCAATTTCCATGTCTCCAAAATGTATGTTATTGAAATTTTCATCTGATTTCATAATTGATAGTTTTGCAGAGAGGATTCACTGACATCTTCACACAGTTAACTCACTTCTATACTGTGGCTTCCTAGGATCTCTCCCTAGAGTAATGAGAGGATAGTTCATTGTCCTGTTGACATTGACTCGGCCATGTTTCCTGGTTTACCTGATACTATACTAGCAGAGGCTTCCAGTGATGACTTGACTTGGTCATTACTTTCCTGTCACCCATCATCAAAAGAACAATTGGCTTGGGAAATGACTGGTCCTCAAATAAAAAAGTATGGAGCAGATCTACATTCAGTATTCACCTGGCCTAATTCAGGTCATTTCAGTCTAGTACCAACTGAACCCTACTGGTCTATAAATATAAGACCAAGAAAACAAATATTTATTATTATGGGCATCTGAGAGGTGGGGCATTGTTGCTACCCATCAACACTAGCTTACATAGTTGTCTAACATAGGTGATGTACTATATAGTCTGTTCCACTTTAGCAATAAAATAAAATAAACCTTTCCAATAGATCCTGGCTAAGTGATTCTGTCTAGATTACAAGTATCATCATTTGCCTTAAGATAACAAAACACTTAGTATGGGTTTATCCATATTATTATGAGAGGAGAAGAGGATGGAAGGTGACTTAAATAATCATTTGCCTCTGAGAGTTATTGACAGTAAGTGAAAAAAATCTAATTGCGGCTTTTGTAAGACTGATGCACCAAGTTTCGATCCATCTGTGAGTTTCTCTGCTACTCTAGTATTACAAATCAAAGGTTCACAAGGACATGCTCTAAACTCCTGCTCTTCTCATCTAAACCCCTATTCTCTGTCTTTTGCACCTAAAACACTAAATACAGAATGAGACATCTTAGAACTCCTCGCTTGCTATTAAATAGCTATTTGTAATGCAATGTCTATGGCTCAGAATAGATGTCTGTGTGTTAGGGACAATACTACCTCACATGTAAAGACGTTAACTTAAAAATCCGATCTCTCCTCAGCACTGCAAGGGCCATTGTCAGTCTCGGCATTGAGCCGGTCTTTCTACTGATGCGCTGCTGGACTGTGTGTACACAGAGAATAGAGACAGCGGGACACTCGGGGAGCTATTGTATACAGAAGCTGATGTCGGGAAAATCACAAGCAAGGAGAGCAGGATAAATGCCATAAGAACATACCGAAGCCCAGCAGCAAGCAGGGCAATGGAGGTTTGGGCTGCTGAGCAATAGCAGCGGTGTACAAAACAGCCACAGCTCCAAACGATGCAGGTGAAGAGATAAACAATAGATGACACCTGCCAACCCCAGGTCGAATTTCATACATGTGTAGTTCAGCCTACGTGTGCCTGTGAAGCCATCCTTGAGCTTAACAGCTGTGGCTTGTGCCCACACCATTGTCTTAAAGAAACAGATGCCAACAGAATAATTCCAACTAAGCCTATTAATCCTTTATGTATTTTATATGATTTTCTCCACCACTGTATGTATGAAGTATAATGTCATTTGAAAATGTCCCATGCTGCAAATAATAGATTAGTCTTCTAGAAGCCATAACACCCATAACAGTAGAAAGCATGAGTTGTAACACACCCATAACAACTAATCCAGAAGTCAAAAAGATCTCTGTCCTGCAAGGAAACCAGCTGTGATAAAGCACAGCAGCATTGTCTACAGAAGAAGCAGAGTGAGCCACAGTGGGCCTGGTGACCTACAATTCTGTAAAAGCCTACAGACGTCACAAGCTGCCTGTCTGCCTCCTCTGGAAAATGGTCAGGTTTACTCAACTCATAAGGGGCATCCATGTTGCCCTGGAAAGAGCATACAGGAATCCCTCAGAAATAACTGCAAATCCTGAGGGAAACAGCCAGATTGCCAGTCATGAATACACATCAGCCAGAGGTCTTTACTATGAGACTGACTGACAGTCCTACATGGGTCACTAACTCACACCGTTACCAATAAAACACAACAGTAAGAAATAGTGTATCAAAATTATGATGCTGGCTTATCAAAACGGCTATATTAAATTGCTCTCTGAGATTAAAAATTATAACATCCTCAGGTGGACCTTCCCACACACATACAGTAACATCTTAGTGTTTAAATGTAAAATATAATGTAAAATACTTCATTCGCAGTGACTCTCAATCGCCACGGACTAATAAAAATCTAAGTTAGAAGTAGTGGTGCACACTTTTAATCTTAGCGTTCAGGAGGTAGAGAAGGAGACTCCCTGTGAGTTCAAGGTGGGCTTGGTCTGTATAACCAGTACCAGGCCAATCATAGTTACATGGGGATAACCTGTCTCAAAATAAATAAACAAGCATATGCTGGTGTATGTGTGTGTCACAAATGGAAGTTACACATGTAATCTCTGATTTTTCTAATAGCCATACTCAAAGGTATTTTAAGGGAGAAAATTAATTACATTAACAAGTGTTTATTACCCCAAAATAGTAAAAAATATTATCATTTTAATTAATTTGATATCATGAAAATATCATTTTTATTGAGAATAATTTTTTCATACACTATATCTGGCCATGGTTCCCCTCCCTCATTTCCTCCCAGGCCTTCCCTACATCTCCACCCATCCAACTCCATGCCTTCTTTCTCTCTCTCCTTAGAAAACAAACAGGCAAATAAATAAACCAGAATAAAAAATTTTAAAACCACAAGAAATACACACACACACACACAAAACCTATAAAAACACAAAATTGGAGAGCATAATATATAAGCAATAGGCCAGTAAGGAAAAAACTACCCAAATGAAGCAATCTGAGGGAGAAAAAAAAAAAAACTAAAAATCCTACTGACTTAATTTTGTGTTTCCATCTACAGCTGGGATAGGGCCCACCCTTAAGTGTGGTTTGTGTACCCACTGAGACTCGGTTGGAGAAAACTGGGTTTTCTTTACGAGTCGTTATCAATTACAGACAGCTTCTTGGTTAGAGATGGGGGCTTGTGTCCACTTCCCCTCTCAGTACTGGGACCTCATCTGCCTTGGACCTGTGCATGCTGCCCGTCTCCATGAGTTCATGTGTGAATCAGTCCTGTTGTGTCTGGAAGATCTTATTTCCTGGGTGTCTTCATAACCCCTCGACTCTTGCAATGATTCTGCCTCCTCTTCTGCAGAGTTCCCTGAGCCCTGAGGAGAGGGATTTGATGGCGACATCCCATTTAGGAGTGAGTGTTCCAAGGTCTCTCACTCTCTGCACATGTCCAGTTGTGGGTCTCTGTATTAATTCCTATCTATGACAATATCATTTTGACATTTGATAAGCAATACAGTTATTAGTGAGACACTCTTAAATTGTTTTATTTATGCTAACTATATTACAGCTGACGTGTGTTTTATGCTCCAGCACATCTCAATGAGTACTGAACATATTTCAAGTGCTCAGCAGGCATGTTTGGCTAGTGACTACCATGCTGGACACACCAAGTATCAAGAAATGAGGCTTTACTGAATGACTGGGTGTGGCTAGAGTTTTCCTGCCTGGCCCAAAGTCAGGACAAATCTCTCTCACCTGCCAGTCCCACAGCCGCTCAGACCCAACCAAGTAAACACAGAGACTTATATTGCTTACAAACTGTATGGCCGTGGCAGGCTTCTTGCTAACTGTCCTTATATCTTAAATTAATCCATTTCTATAAATGAGCCATGTGGCTCGTGGCTTACTGACATCTTTACATGCTGCTTGTCCTGGCGGCAGCTGGTTGTATCTCCGTCCACCTTCCTGTTCTTTTCTCCTCTCTGTTAGTCCCGCCTAAACTTCCTGCCTAGCCACTGGCCAATCAGTGTTTTATTTATTGACCAATCAGAGCAACACATTTGCCATACAGAACATCCCACAGCACTTCCCTTTTTTTTTTCAAAAAGGAAGGTTTTAACCTTAACAAAGTAAATTACATATAATTTGGGAATTTGGGCGTAGCTTCTCTTACTACTTCCTGCTGGAGGGGGGCGCTGTATCTTATGGGGACACAAAGAAAATTTTAAAATTATGGAATAGTCCATGAGGCTGTATTGTCTGAGCCAGTTGCCTTCAAACCATTCTGGATGTTGGATCATCTGGGCCATGGTGTCATCAGAGACCTTCAGGGGGTCTTGGCTGGTTAAACCTGATGTATCTTAATCTGGAACAAATCCATAGCCTCTGGCTTTCTGTGGGAACAAAAGCAGAGCTTCCTTTCCAAAGCAACATATCCTTACACCCAAATTTTGAAGTCAAGGTATCTTTAAAATACACATATTGGTTTAACTCAACATCTTTTATGATTAAATGCTTTTCTGCAGTTAAAAATCCCAAAGACAACACAATCCAGATTCTCTGTGTAATGTTCATCTTTATGTGGCTTATTTTTTATATTAATTTTATTGTCTCTTTAAAGACTTTATTTTTCAAAACTATCTATTTCTTTATATAACTGTATATATTTCTTTTTCTCTCTCTTTGAAGCCTATGTACATTTTTACACACATTTTAAAGCATTTAAAGTCTTGTTCCATCTGAATCTGTCTTATTGTGAACCTGTTACTTTAAACTGCAGCATTCTAAGACTGAAATGGTGCTGTGGCTGCTGGCTCCGCCCACCTCAGCTTCCCAACATGGCGGTGGTACGTTTACCGTCAGTTCGGGGAGCCTTCGTGGGTCTATGCTTCTATCAAAGCAGTGTTTAGCCCAGAAACCTCTTTTTTTTTTTTTAACTAGCAAAGGCTAAACCCACCACGCAGCTTAACGTGCCACTTGCAGATGCCTCATTCCTGCCATACTGCAGGTCAAACATGCACGCCAGGAACCCGCCATACAGTAGCTCAAGCCCGCAGGCTGCGGCTAACTTGAGAAAGACAACTAGGAAGCTGTTTTAGCTCCATTTTAGAATCTTCTTTTTATGCTTTCTCAGGTTTTAAGTGGAAATTCCTGCCCCATGTTCTGGCTCCATATGTAAATGTAACCAACCATTTTATTAAATAAAAAACACAGAACCAATGCAAGGAAGAAAGCCAAGAGGTCAGAGCTAAGAGCTAAAACCTTACCCTTCCTCCTGCGGTGGTCCTACCTCTCCAAACCAGAGCTACTTCCTGTGTTAAAGTCTTTATATAGAGTTTCTGTTCTGCCTTCTCATTGGTTGTAAACCCAACCACATGACCGCCTCATCACGGCCTGTCTGTATAGACCTCCAGGTTTTCTATGATTGGTATTGAGATTAAAGGCATGTGTATTCAATACTGGCTGTATCCCTGAACACACAGAGACTTACCTAGCTCTGCCTACCAAGTGTTGTGATTACAAGCATACACCACCACTGCCCTGCTTTCCTATGGCTTGCTAATAGCTCTGACCCCCAGGCAACTTTATTTATTAACAGACAAATAACATTTTAGTACAAAATAAAATATCACCATAACTGGGATTAATGAGATATGGAATCGCTGCTTTCATATCCAATATTCAGAGCCACAGGAAGAAATGCAGATGCCACAGATGTTTATAGAGTGATCTCCCAAAGCTCTTTAGGCTTCAGTGAAAGAATTCAATGTGTCTGAAAACCATTAGCAAGGGAAAGGTTACTACCAATTTCTTGACAGAGGAAATGAAGAGATCTGAACTCTTACAAATTTTAAACTCACAAAGAAACTTTCTTAGAAAAATTTTTGCTTAAGCCTTCCAAAATGAGGTGTAGCCTTTGATACCCAGGTCCTTTTATAATTGGAGAGGATGCAGGAGAGTTGCAAGCACTTAAGCCAATTAGATAGTCTCCTCTGGCCTTTATTAGCATATCAGTTCAATCCTCAAACATGTAACACAAAAACAGCTGAACTATCCAAGATGGACGTTTCAGCCTATGTTAGAACACAGAAAGAACCAACTAGGCAATCATCCTATGAAAGTTAAAAGTGCAGCTCCATCCTTATTTTTATACCAAATGTCCAGTAACTTAAGGTGTTTGATCATTTTTAAGATTTATTTTATCTTTAATTAATGTATGTGGCTGTGGTGGGCATGGGCATGTGAGTGCAGGTCCCAATGGTTACGTGATTTCAAAATGTTATGGAAATTTAAGATCAAAGTTTGCTAATTCTGTTATAAATTGGATATGTATAACTACAGTCACCTGTAGATTTCATTGCGTTTGTTCATTTTCTAAAACAGACAAGGGGTGGGGATGCAGCTCAGGTGGTAGAGTGCTTGCCTAACATTCACAAAGCACTGTGTTTGCCTTAGCACTGCTTTGGTGCCTGGGGACACAATCCAGAATCCCAGCACTTGGGAGGTGGAGGCAGGAGGATCAGAGGTTCATATGGGCCCTTGGCTACATAGTGAGTTTAAGGACAGCTTACGTGAGACCCTAAAATAAAGTAAAAATTAAAATAAAACAAATATGAATGTAAAGCTTTACTAATACAAAATTAAAATTAAACTTTATATGCAAAAAATAGGAAATACAAAGAACATATTTCTTAGATGAGTGTGTTTTTGCCTTAGTCTAATTCAGATCTTGAGTCATTAGAATATTTTCTTAAAGTCAAAACAGAACTCTAGACTTAGGATAATGTGGATTGGTGTAACAGGAAATTCTCAAATATTAAGTCCTAAGAAAAAGATGGAAAAGTAATCATAGATTCTGACAATATCATGATGTGAATAGCTTATGCCAAAGGAAAAAAGGAAAAATGCTGGTAAGGATGGAGAGCAAAGGGACCCATATGCTTCTGGAAGAATGTAAGTTGGTAGAGCCATTATCAAGAACAGCGTGGGAGTTCCTCTAGAAAAGCTAAACATAGACCTACCATACCATCCAACAATCCCACTCCAGGTATATATCAAAAGAAAATGAAATTAGTACATTAAGAAGTTGGAATTCCTAACCTTATTGCAGCACTATTGACAACAGCCAGGGCATGAAATGATCTACACGTCTATCAACAGACAAAGGAAATTGCAGCCTATCAATACAGCAGGACATTATTGAGCTGGTAATGATATGTGAAGACCTATTACAGGTGACTGGGACTGGAAGATATTGATGTTAAATGAAATAAGCCAGGCACAAAAAGACAAATATTGCACACTCTGTCTCATAGCAAATACCAAAATATAGTGTGATTGACAGAAAGACAGGCAGGCAGGCAGGCAGACAGACAGACAGACAGACAGATCTAGATAGATACACAGACAGACAGATAGAGGTCCAGTGGTAGACAGGAATAACTTGTAGCATTCTGCAACACAGTAGACTGACAGTAGTTCACCACAGACTAGCATATATTCCATGAAGGGCTAGAAGATAGGAGCCCGGAGTGTCCAATGTCAAGAGAGGATAAGGAGATGGAAATATAAATTGCCCAAATTTGATCACTGCACAACACATATATTGACATATTACTCTACACCCCGTAAAAAATACACTCTTCATATGCTAACTGAAAAAACAGCCACTAGAGGATAGAGAGGTTGAGCAGGTAGGGTCATGAGGGACAGTGCTTTGGGGACAGGGGGCTCACTGCTGTAGAAAACAAAGGACTTAGAAAAGGAAAGATAATGAGAATGGAGCCCACAAGACCATTAGGAAGTTCTTCTTGTCACAAATACAGATTTTTTTAAATAAATGAATTTTTAATAAATTATGAATCCTTATATATATTTCTGATGATTTTTAAAATTTTCCAAAGATTAATATCTTTTCATATTTCTCCACAACTCTCACAATCTAATGTTTTTACTTTTCATCATGTATTAAATGTACACTATGGGTTTCATTGTGACATTTTCACACATGTAAATAATGTATTTTGATCATATTCATGCCCCATCACTCACTCTTGTCCCCCGCCCATCCCCACTGATATCTCTCTCTTCCTAAGTAGTCCCCTTCTGCTTTTAATTTTCTCCCCTTTTGGAACCCAATGAGTTGAGTGAGTGAGTTAGTTAGTTAGTTTAGTTACAAGTATATGGAGGAGGGGTTATTTGCAAGGGTATGTGCAACCAGAAATGTCTCTCTTTCCTCCAGCAAGTATTAACTACCTATAGATCCTTAGGAGAGATCCCTCCTCCCTTCCCGGGTGGCTGTAGACAGTTAAGGCCTGGGTAATCCTTACACAGGTAAGCGCAGCTGCTGGGAGTTCCAGAGTACAGTGGCCATGTCCTACCATACCAATTGAGTAGATGACTCAGTGAGTAAAGGCACTTGCTGCCCAAGCCTAGAGAAGTGAACCTGATACCTAGAGACCACGTAAAGGTGGAAGGAGAGAACTGACCTTCGCGTGTGCACTGGGGCACACACACAACCACAATAATAAGAGTGATGAAAAGATATATGTCAACTCTGTGGACATGGGTCCTTTTTTGATGTCTGAATTCAAGATTCTACCATCTTCTGTTAGGTCTCAAACCTGGGACAAATGGCTGAGGTGCCTATTTAACATATTAAAGCAAACCTGGCAGTCAGGTTCTCTCTGCATCCCTCAGCCCCTGCCTGTTACAGGGGCCTCCTGGCTGGCATACCCCACCCCTACCCTAAACTTCTCAGCCCAGAGGCTGGGAGGCCCTTCCCCCAGCTGCCCTACCCTACATAATCCAAGCACTTCAGTTACCCCACTCTCTTCTGGGCCTCCTGGCTGCTGCACCTGGTTCCCCTCTTTCCTCTCCCCTCTCCTCACACGGCTCAGGGTCATGTCCACTCTGGACTCTCCCAGATGTCCCTGCCTCTGGTTGTCTATGCTCTCCCATCTATCCACAATAAACTTTCTCCTCCACCATACCTAGAAGCAGTCATGTCCTCTCCATTTTTATTTTTTTTTCATTCATCTTCCAAAGCAGCAGAGGCAATGCCTATGGTACCAGCGCACCAGTACAAGTTTTCAGAATCCAGAACTCGTATTGCTTTCCCTCGCCTCTTCAACCCCCCCCCCCCCGCCCCCCCTGCCCCGCCATAGCAGACAGGCATTTGAAAGGAAATGGGAGTGGGTGACGCAGAAGTCAACTCACACTAAGGCACAAAGTAAACATCAAACGGGCATTCTATTGATCCACAGCGAGAAATATAACACCCTGTACAAGAAATATCCACATTAGCCTGATCAAAACTTTTTTTTTGCATATGTAGTCCAACAACATGGAAATCAAAAGCCAGATTTATGAGAACAGGCTCAAAACAACGGGAAAGATAAATCAGAATGCAAATGCATTGTTTCCCCAAAATGTGCTTGTTCTGTGAGATATTTTCACATATCTTTCAACAACAGCAAAAGGTTCAGTAATGAAATAAATTTGAGAAATGCTGGATTAATCCGAGTTAAACAGCTTTGATGGCTGCACGTTGACTTTGGCCTGTAGTTCATTGCGAATCTCCTAGGGTTCAGACAGGCTTTTCTGAATTGCATGGCTCCCATCTTTTCTACAGAATATTGACCAATCTTATGAAATAAAGTTATTCTACACACTCAGTTCCAGGGCCACTGAAAAGTCTTTAGCACAGTGTGTATTCTTCCCAGAGAGACAGGTTTGCCAATGGCCCTCAAAGACTCGGCACGCAAACACAGCAATGTATCACTCCTTGTGGGTCTCTATCAGTTTTTCTGTAGTCACTATGGAGATACACCTGACATGAACAACGTAAGATTTACTTTATCTCACGGTTTCAGATAAAGTGTCAGACCATCATGGTGAGGAGAACAGGGCAGGGTAAGGCAGCACACATCATGCCAGACGCAAGCAAGGAAACAAGAGAATTCTGGTGTTCTCCAGCTTACAGAATGGAGCCATCTACATCCATGGTACATTCTCCCCTCAGTTAACCATCTGTGTAAATACTGCCACCAACATACCCACTGGTGCATCTCACCAGCCGCCTGAGTGACTCTACATGCAGTAAAAGTTGACAATAAATAGTAACCACCACATGTATATAATTACTATGACAACAGAATGTTCAAGGTCTAGCATTTGAGTCTGCCCATCACCCTTGAGTGTTTGTGTGCTACCAATATGAATCTTGTTTTCTGGTTTTTCTCTCATTCAACTTGATTTCCTCAGTAATTAAGACATTAAGCAGGTTATGGTATAGGTTTGCTTTCCAACAAATAATCTCATCTTTTAAAAATTATTTTAAATACTTTATTATGTCATGTGTTGGTTTTCAAAGGTGACTCTAGCCAGTGATGGTAATACACATTTGTAATCTTATCACTTGGAAGGTAGAGGCAGAAGGATCATGAGTTCAAGGCTACCTAACTATGCATTCGAAGCCACCTTGGGTCACATGAAATCTTGTCTCTGAAATAATCAAGTAATAGGAATCTCAATGGGACTCTCAATGGTGCTATTCTATTTTAAATTTTTAAAGTCCTACCACAGTAATGTTCCACTCAATCTAGAAAATTGTCTGTCTATTAATACTCATATTCCAAGTGTGCTGGATAGTTTTATGTCAACTTGACATAAGTTAAAGTCATTTGAGAGGAGGGAACCTCAATTACAAAAATGTCTCCATAAGATCAGGCTGCAGGCAAGCCTGAAGGGCATTTTCTTAATTAGTGATTGATGTGGGAGAGATCAGCACACTGTGGATGTGGTGCCATCCCTGGGCTGGTGGTCCCAGGTTCTATAAAAACCAGGTTCTTGGTTTATGAGCAAGCCACATAAAGCAAGCCAGTAAGCAGCACCCCTCCATGGCCTCTGCATCAGTTCCTGCCTCCAGGTTCCTGCCCTGTTTGAGTTCCTGTCCTGACTTCCTCTGATGATGGACAGTGATGTGGAAGTGGAAGTGAAATAAACCCTTCCCTCCCCAACTTGCTTTTTGGTCATGGTGTTTCATTACAGCAATAGAAACCCTAACTAAAATACTAAGGATGCGTTATATGGTGTCACAAAAGGAAACTTGCAGAGATAATCAAGGAGTGGAGATGCTGTGTTGCCCTGGACGGTCCAGGTGGGCTCAATGTAATTGCAAGGGGCCTGGTGAGTGAAAGGATGGCCAGAGACTCAGAGTCACAAGAGACCAGATGGCGGAATCAGAGGTCACAGTGATGCAACTGGCAAGTGGTAGAGCTCATAAGCCAAGGAATGTGGGTTGCCTCTACTAGCTAGATAAGTTAAGGAAAGGGCTAATTCTCTGAAGCCTCCAGAAGGAAGGCAGCCTACTAACACCCCGACTTAGGACCCAGGAAGCCCACTGCAGACTTCTGACCTTCCAAACCACAGGATGATAAATCTGTGTTGTTTTAGAACACTAACTGTTCTGATTTGTTTATTTGATCATTTGGTGCAAAGATGAAACCCAGAGTCTTCTGCATTCATGCTATATGATCATTACCTAAAGCAACAATGGAAAATGAACATAGTAGCCACAATTGGCCCCCTCCTCACCTACTCTCTAGCCATCGTAACCCAATATATGACCCCCTAGGACTCACTGATATTCTAAGCCGTAGTATCTGTTGTGGAATATTCATGTACTGTGTAAAGAGGGAATTGCTGTGATTGATGTAATAAAAAGCTGAACAGCCAATAGCTAGGCAGGAGAGATAGGTGGCACTTCTGGGCAGAGAAAGGAGGAGGATAATTGAGACACACAAGAGACACCAGGGAAATGTGGGGATTTGGACATACTGAATGAAAGAAAGATAAAAAAGCCACATGGTAAAATATAGATTAATATAAAGAGATTAATTTAAGTTATAAAACTAGTTAGGAACAAGCCTAAGCTATAGGCTGAGCTTTCATAATTAATAATAAGTCTCTGTGCTGTTATTTGTGAACTGGTGACCCAAAGGAAAGCCCAATTACATCTATTCATCCTCTAAAACCCATTAGAATATACATGAATCTTCTTTATAGTGTCCTGGAAACTTTAAAGACTCTGAGAACTTTAAATAAACATGAAACCAATCACTGAGTGTCCCAGAAAGAGATCAGCGAAGCAAGGAAAGGGAGGATATTAGCTGAATGTAATAACAAATTGAGGTGTTAGGGTCCTCAGGAGTATGAATTGAGTAGAACTGACCTATCAAATTTACAAGACTTGATATAAATCAAAATGTCAATTTATTAATTTGAGTATGGGACATATCTTTCCAGTGATTAAAGTATCTCTGTCTACAAGTCAGGAAGGCTTCTTAGTATCAGATCATCTGATAGACTTAATTAAATAAGCCCAAAGCTACTCAAGTCAGAACAAAAGTAGCAAAGTAAATCGTGAGGAATAATCTGGTATCCTGGCCAGATTCTACCAATGCCTGCCAACTTTATCACCCTTCAGAGAAGTCTTTTTTTTTTTTCATTTAGAAAATTTCACCATGGGCTAGTTTTAGCCTTCATCTCAGTTGATCCAGTGGAGATACTATCTAGGGATCTAGCAGGTGGGTCTGTGCCATGTGGCAGATGAGCTAGCTCAGACAGATTATACTTCTCTTTGAGATAGCAAGTATAAAACATGGGGGGGGGGCAATTAAAAGCTGTAAAATATATAAGCAATGGTTTTAGCAGAAATAGTCATTGTGATAAATGCAGAATATAGTAAGTTTTGCAATATGGTTCACACGTAGGTGGGAAGAGAAGCCACTGCAGAAGCTTTGAATGTGCACCTTGCAGCCTAGTGGACAGAAAGAGCACAGCTGGGTTCCAGAGGACAGTCACCTCCCAATTCTCCATGAGACCTATAGACTTGGTTCTCCTGCCTTTCTTTTTTCAGCAAGTATTTTAATAACAAATACCACGCATTGAAGTAAACTATAAAAGATTCCTGTTTTTATGGACAAAAAGTTGATCCATTTATCTCTACTCCAGGAAAGCCAGACAAAAGTTTAGCAGCTGTGATGGGTGATTTTGTGAGACACATTGACTGAGCCGAGACACTGACAGCCAGGAAAGCATGGTTTCCAGGTGTGTCTGTGGAGGCGTTTCTAGAAGACCTCAGCAGCTGTATTGTTAGACTGACTGAGAACTCACCAAGACAGGTGAGCATCCGCCAATCCTCGGGTCCAAATGGATATGCAGGAAGAGGACTGACGCCTCTTCTCTCTTCTTGAGCTGAAATAGCCAACTTCTCCCACCCCAATGCTGGAGCCCCTGGTTCTTATCCTTCAGACTGCACCAGTCCCTAGGCCTCTGCTTCCATCTGGGAGGGACGTCACAGTCTATCCTCTTCTCCGGTCTTCAAGGTGCTCCAGTGTGTGGGTGAGGTAACTGCTGGATCATGGGATTCCTCTATCTCCAGAACCATATGAACCAATTCTCTAGATAAATATCTTGTTATAATCCGTATATGCCCTATTGGCTTTGCTGTCCTGGAGAACCGTGATCAGGTTATAATCCCATAGAGAAGACATCTTATCTGAAGACCAGCGTGCTCCTCTGGTCGCCTGGCTATATCCTAGATTCTCTGGATAATGCTGAAGATTATAAAGATACAACTTTGTGAATTTTGTTTCCTGAGTTCAATACCATATAATAATGACAATCAACAAGATCTGTGTGCCCAAATTGGGTGGCAGACAAATGGTCACTCCAACACTCTAACCTCAATACCAGATGACACTATTCAGCTTGTCCATCTGTTTCCTGGGATGGTTTGGTTACACCTTAAAAAATATGGAACTACAATAAAACTAAAAATGTATCAAATAAAGGGGGTCTTTTTGTTCATTTTTTGTTTTTACCAAATAAATCAGTTGAGCACTGGAGACAGAGCTTCACTGGCAGTCTGACTCATTCCTGAGCATGAGAAAGAGGGGAAGAGGGAGACAGAAGGAGACAGAGGGAGAGAATGGGAGGTGGAGAGAGGGGGTAAGGAAAGAATGGGAGAGAGGGAGAGGATGTGTGTGTTAGTCAGTCAACAGAGTGAAAAGGCAATATACGAAATGGAGAGAAAAATTCAAATCATTTATCTAATGAGGATGAGATGTTCAAAGCATCTGAGGAATTCATACTTGGGAGGTAGACTTGGAAGGATCAGTAGTTCAAGGTCATCTCAAGCTACACAGTGAGTTCAAGGTCAGTCCTACACAAGATCCTAACTTAAAAGGATAAATAAACACAAACAAAACCAAAACACTGGTAAAAGCCTAGGGAGATGGATCAGTGGGTAAAGTACTTGCTATATAAACATGAGGACCTGAGCTTGGATACACGGCACCTGTGTGAAAAGCCAGGCATGCTGGCATTCACCTGTAACACCAGTACTGACTGGTAGACATAGGAAGGTCCAGGGGACTGGCTAGCCAGCCAGTCTAACCAACTGGTAAGCTCCTCAGTAAGGGATGTCTCAAAAAATGAGTTGGACAGCAAAAGAGGACATCGACTGTGGACCTTTGTACTCCCAACTTGTGTACACAGGCACACGAACCTGCACACATGTACACCATGTATATGTACACACACACACAAATAAATAAATAAATAAATTTGAAAAATTCGTTAAAGATTTGAATAAATATTTCTCCAAGAATTCATAAAGACAGTAAGCATCACTATATATACATCACAAGGAGGCTGGAGAGACAGCTCCGTGGCTAAGAGCTCTTGCTGCTCTTGCAAAAGACTGGAGTTTGTGTCTTGGCACTCACTGGGGCAGCTCACAACTAGGGGAGCTGAACTCTATTCTGACCTCTCTGGGTACCCATAAACATGTAGATGCACTCACAAGTCAAGTAAATTAAACAAGAACAAAATGAGGTGGTATGTCCTTCCTCCTAAGAGAGTTACTAGTGAAAAGAAAGGGATGGGTGTGTGGAACTACGTACACATGTGTGATGCTGTGGGGGCATAAAATGATGCAGCTCTTACGGAAAAGTATGGTGTTTCCTCACCATATAGCACCACTATTGGTTATATATCTAAAAGAACTGAAAGTAGGCTTTCTCTTAAAGAGAGAGAGAGAGAGAGAGAGAGAGAGAGAGAGAGAGAGAGAGAGAGAGATTTGTCACCTGTGCTCAGATTTATACCCGACTGCCACCAAGTAGGAACAATGCAACTGTCCCCTGATGATAGACGGATGAGTGAACAACAGGTGGTACTGCACGGAACAGCTTAGCAAACACCACGGCACAGGGGACTCTTAAGGACGTTAGGCTAGGTGAAATGACACAGAAGGCCAGTTCTGTGTCGTTTTATTTACCTGGGTATGCAGCACTGTCAAAGTAAAAAGATGAAGCGCAGAAGGGCGGGTAAGGTGTGGGGAGCCAGGGAGGGAGGGATGAGGAACTGCTGGTGGGTGGGTGGGTGGAGAGCTTCAGTTCTGTACTATGGAGAGCTCTGAGCGTCAATGAACCGTAGACCCACATTCAAGAATTTTAAAGCCAAAGAAAGCAATGGGGCACCACGGTGCCTTCTAACCCTATTCCCAGTCACATGACTTGTCCAATGCTGACTCTTGATTAACCCTTGAGATGTATACATTTTAGGGTGGCTGGCCTCACCCACTGTGTGTGCAGTTTGTTTGAGTTTTACATTCACGAATTAACCTTATTTTCTTCATCCCACAAGACACACTTCATTGCCCCTTTCTGTGCCAACATCAACATCTTGCTTATTTCAACCCTATTCATAGAAAGCTGCAAGATTTAGGGTGAAGTACACAGTAAACTTTAGGCAGAAGTAGGATTATAATATACAAATCTAGGCATCTTTGATCAAATATGGTGTTGTTTATATTCAAAGGAGGAATAAGAAATCCAGAAGGCTCAAGTCAAGGAATTCTCTAACCTTCTTAAAATACTCTGCAAATAGGTGAGCAAGCGACCATATGAGAGGCCAGAAGTGGTGGGCAGTGGGTTGAAGCAATGGCCATGTTGTTTCCAAGGAAAGACAGCAAACTCTTAGAACCAAGAAAACTGTGATGGTAGCACCCGGAAGGTGCTGTGACTCACACAATGAGAAGAAATCCTTCCCAGGGGAGAAGGAGGGCACTATGGTAGAGCAGGACAACAAGAGGGCAGTCTGGTAGAACAGGACAAGAGGGCACTATCAAACAGCCGGCACAGGGGCTGCTGCGTTGCCCCCGACCTGGCTTAAGGGTGGCTTCAGAGGGTGCAGAAGACTCTGAACTTCAAGGCATTGTTTCTAACTGGGAAGAAAGAGCTGAATGCTGTTCTTGGATGGCACCTGGGCAGGGTTCAGTTTGCCCCACTTTCTTGTCACAGGAAGCAGGCTGCCCTAAAAATCCTTTAGAACAGTCATTCTTTTTTAATAGTTAGCAAAAGAATCTTTTTTTTTCAAATGAAAAAAAATTTTTTGAGGAACATCAATATATAAAAATAGTTGAAAGCCTATCGGCTCTGAAACAGCTCAGAGCTTGAACACATGGTGTCTCCCACTGCGTTCCATCCCCCCACGGCAGCCTCTGCCACCTCTCTGTGGAGCTACTGGGATTGCTGGGACACTATGTGACAACAGCTACCTCACAGGCTGCCTGTGAGAACCAGAGCATAAATGCCAGGCAAATGTAAAAAAAATAAAACCACACGTCATTTGACAACCTGAAAAAAAAAACCTATCAAATGAGTGGGTCCCTGGGAAACCCCAAGTGTCAAGAGCATCCTTAAGTTCCACACCATCAGTCTGCTGCTGGAAAAATCCTTACTGAAAGGTACCCAAGGGATCATGTGGTGCTATGAAACAGCTTCCAGACTCCTAAGCCTAGAACTTAAGTCACCCATCTATGTGCTGGCTCTGAGACCCTGAGAAAACATTTTCAGTTCTCTGTGCCCCAACTTTCTCCCCAGGAAGACAAGGATAATTGTTTCCTGACGCACTTTACACAGTTATGAAGGTCAAATAGAAGCATGGGCCAAAGTCATATATGAACTGTCAAGCTCTGTCCCTGACTCAGGGCTTAAGAGCTGCTCTTAAGAAACCTACCTTTAGTGCCCAGCACCCACGTAGAGCAGCTCACAACCATGTATATCTCCAGCTACAAGGGATCCCACACCCTCTCCTGGCCTCTGTGGGCATCTGCACTCATATGCACATACCCAACATAAATACACACAAGTACACACAATTGGAAGTAAAATAAACTTTTAAAAAGCAACTTGTAAAGGTCTGCATGCTTGAAAGTTGTTTATATAAAAATCTATGAGCTAGGCATGGTGGTACAAACCTTTAATCCTTGAACTTGTTGTGAGTTCAAGACCAGCCTGGTCTATATAGCAAGCTCCAGGCCAGCCAAGGCTACATAATGAGATCCTGTCAAAAGCAAAAAGAATCTGCCTTGTAGTTGAGCATCTCACTCTTTCACTCACTCTGAACAATACCTAGGCAGCTACTGCATGACCAAATAATTGAAAAGATTTGCATGTGACTTTTCAGTATCCAACAAGCAAGGCCACAGCAAACATACAAATGGCAGCCCATGCCCCTGAGCATGATGAGATCCGCCACACCTCCAGGGGCTCCTCCCCACTCTCACGTGCCCTAGCATGTCATGCGGTCTTCTCACGTGTCGATTCCTCCCACAACTGCTACCCTCGCTATTATCTCCCCATTGCTGAGGCCTTCTGGATCCCCAGGCTGTGGCTCTATGTAGAAAATTCTAGAGCCAACTGATCAAGTCACGCATGGCAGCTAGTTCCAACTTTCACCACTAACTAGACTTTGGCAGCATTATGTAAAGACAAAAATGTTCTGTTTAAAGATACCCTACAAACTTCAAATGCATTATGGTAGAAGAGCATTACCTGGTGCATATCAGGCTGTAGGCTCAATTCTCAGCACCAGAAAAAAAATAAGCAAAATAAAAATGCTCTTCCACCCGTTATGATACAGGTTCTCTAGATGAATGCATGCTAAGTTAAAGGTTAGGGATGTGGTTCAGTTGGTGAACCCTTACCTAGCATGAACATGTCCTGGATTTAGTCCCCAGCTCAACATCAATCTGGTATGGTGGTACATGCCTAGAATCTACACTCAGGAGGTAGAGGCAGGAGGATCAGAATTTCGATGTCATCTTCAGCTACGTGGCCAGTTTGAGGCCAGACTAGAATATGTGAGACCATGTATTTTGTCTCACAATGCATCTTATACCTAACTCATATCCCTGAGGGACACACATCTTTGTGTGTTCTGGATTTCTTATTCCTCCTTTGAATATAAACAACACCATATTTGATCAAAGATGCCTCTGTAGACAGAGCATGGTTTGGGTGCTGCAGCTCAGCTCACCACTGCTGCCCATGCTGCCCTCCAGCACGTCAGTAGCCTTAGGAAAGCTCATGACGGGAAATGTACTTTATACTGATGCTTACAGTGTCAGCGCCAGTTTAAGGGGAGAACAGTCTGTCTACATTCTATGGGAGGGAGGCACAAGCCACGTGCAGCTCTCAAGCCCTTGAAATGTGCCTGGTGTCCCTGAGTAATTAACCTAATGATTGTCTTAGCTTTTAAATAGTCACAGGTGACTGCTAGGGAACGGTTCTGAAGGGGTGGTCATGCTTGATCTCGTCGATGAAACTGAAAAAATGTACTTGTTAAATGTATCTGGGGGCAGTGAGATGGGCTCAGCAGGGAAAGGAGCTTGCTGCTGAACTTGATGAGTTCTAGGACACATGGGAGATGGGGAGAGAGCCATATCCTACTGACTGGGGCCTTTCTGACCTCTGGCTTCCACTCACTCATTGGGGCCCATGCACCCACACACATTCACACACCATGATAAATAAATAGATAGATGATAGATAGATAGATAGATAGATAGATAGATAGATAGATAAATAGATAAATAGATAAATAGATAAATAATAAATAAAATCTAAGTGTAACTGTGTGATTTTCCACACACAAATTCATTGTTAAATAAATAATGTTACCATGTCCACATGGTCTTGACAAGAGCGAATTGAGGGTTCAGTCCTAATCCAAGTCTCTATGAGCTCATTTGTCAGTTGTGGAAGTTGTGAGCAGGCACTCAGCTTGGGTTAGAAGACCAGACCTAGCACACAGCTGTGGGAAGCAGCACTGTGAGCAGATAAAACTTAGGATAAGTCAAATCTGACACCAATTAATGATGTGCATAATAACTATGGCTTTCACAATAACTAGTTATAAAGGGTAAGTCATTCTCATAAATTACTAAAATTAGCATAACTTTTACACTGTTTGTTCTCTGGTGTTATCAACTGCATCTATACCCCCAGGTTCCTGGATTCTTTATAAATGTTCATACACTGCCCACCCCCAGCACCACTAGAAGGGTAGAGTCCTGCTTTCAAGCTCCGGCTGCATATTGTCCTGTCTGAGTATTCCTTTCCACCCAGCACAGCCCAAGATGTGCTTCCTGCCCATGCTACTGAGACATAACCACTTTCTGTCTCACTGAGGTAGGCCAGGGTAAGGATTCCCTTTGAAGAATGTGTCTGCCCCTTCCAGGCAGACTATCACGAAGCTCCCTGCTTCCTGTACACAGTTTGGGGTCAGGCATATCCTAATAAGTGGTGAGATAAACAAGGTGACTTATTCCAGTCAACTTAGACCAGTCATTGGGTGAATCTGTCCTATCAAGGGGGAAAGCCTTTTTCAACCATCTCATGTATATTCATGATGGGGCATACATGTTTAAAACTATGGGATGCATGGCCCACACATAAGCAGAATATCCAAAGTTTTATAACAACCTATCAATCATGGCAAGGATCTACTCTATTCCCAATCCTGGGATCAGCTTCTCTCTCCACCTAAACTTATAAGAACCCCCAAAGAACTCAGGAATCTTCAG
>CABHPQ010133693.1:0-11167 GCA_902168405.1 Peromyscus aztecus
ATTCCTTTGGTGGACTTTTCAGTCTGAAAGTGTCTGACTAAGCAGTGAAGATGGTCAGCACTGAGGAAATGCCCCTCAGAGCAGATACACAGCGCTTCTCTTCGAGGCCTGTAGCAGCACTGTTAACCAAGCAACCACACAGGGTCTTTCCTCTGGAGGAAATGAATCCCTGGGCCCCTTTCTTTTGAAAACAATCAGCACTAACTTGAGAGGCCAGAATGGGCTTGGAGGATAATGGAGTCAGGAGAAGATGGGATGGGCACTCTTGGCCTTGGGCCAGGAAGGTCTATCATCCCCCAGGTTCCGCCCTCTCTCTGGGCACTGTCAAACCAGATGATCTTTGGGCAAGCTGACTATAGAAAGCATGGCACCCATGTCCTTCCTGAAGATGTTCAGACACAGTCTCACTGCTGAGTCTCAGCTGAGGCTGCTGTTCCTCTCCACAGCGCTGGTCTTCATGGGGTAATACTGATTAAAGAAACCATGAAGGGAGCATACTAGAGGGGTCTTATAGGTAACCGGAGGCTGTCTTTCAAAGCAAAGGAGCCACTGGTTCCCTGTGTCACCCAGAGCTGCACTAGGAAAACAGCGAACTTCTGACCCACCCTAGCACACCCCTACCCTGAGCTTCAACATCCCTTTGTCCATTAGGTAGGACTTGGATATCTTGTCCATTTGAGAACAGCTCAAAGGGGAGCAGCACATGCAGCAGTTCCATCCCTTAGGTATTCCCCAAATCGCTGAAAACAGACAAACAGATCCTTGTAGGCCACATTCACACTTGCATCAGTCACAACAGCTGAGAGGCAGAGATACCCTAAGTGTCCATGAATGAATGAAGGAATTAAAAAAAGATATGTCATACCCACACAATGGAAAAGTATACAGCCTTAAATAGGGTGAAAATTCTGACCCACACAACAATATGGCTAAACACCGAGGACACTGTGCTAAGTGAAATAGGCTAGCTCCACAGGGGCAAATTCTGCATGATTCCATGTGCACAGGGCAGCCAGAGTAGTCACATTCCAAGACAGAAAGGAGAATGGTGATGGACAAGTAAGGGACATGGATGTTACTCCACGGGGAGAGTTTCAGCTGGAGACTTGTGGGGATGGTTATACACAGTGTATATGCACTTAGATGTACCCCCAAAACATGCTAGAATGGTGTTGCTTTCATTTATAAATTTCACAACCATTAAAATCAACCAATCCAAAACTGGAAACATAGAGGAGTGGCGAGGTCTCAGGGTAGCAGGGGAGTAGCGGCAAGGACATAGCACAGTCTTGATCTTCCAATTACAGGACTTCTCAAGGTTTGGAAGAGGTGGATATCTGGGAACTATGAGGTACTCTCACAGAGAGTCCTAGTGGCTCCAGATCTGTGCAGGTCCTGCATTTATCTATCTGGTCCCGCATGCTCTGACAAGATGTGAACGTGGCGTACATAGGCAAGGGGCATGGTTCTGTGGAGCCGTTGATGCTTGGGCTGAATAGGGAGGTGTGTGGGGCTGGGGGCCTATGAACAGCAGTTCCATGAAGAATGGGGCATCATGAGCCAGTCCTTGGGTACTGCAGACCCACCTCTGCCTAAGGCTGGGACTGCCTTTCCTCCAAGGAGCTGGGCCTGTGACCACACTTGGTAAGAGAGCCAGAGAGTACTGGTACCTCTCACCTCCACATCTCTAGCAAATATTGCCATCCATGAGCAGGCCCAAGGAACCTGGAATTCTAGACTCCTCTGAACAACCTGACTGACCCCCTTCCTAAAGGAGAAACTGAGTCAGGGAAAGGAAAAAGAATAACTCAGTGTTAGCAGATGGGTGGACAGCTGAAGATGCCAATTGTTTGCATCACCACCCTTCCTCCTGTTTGTGTGAGCAGGACCCTCTCTGAATGGAATCTCTCAGTCAGTTGGAGGGGTGAGACCCACTTGAGCTAGAATGGAGCCCTGCTTTGTCCAGGAAATGTCAAGAGCTAAAGCCTTTCTCACTTGTCCCCTGTAAGATTCTCACCAAAGCTTGTTAGGAGTGCTCTAATGAGTCCTGATTAGCAATGGCCCCATAAAGGCCTAGTTTGCATATAAAAAGGTTGGCAGTTCTGAGAGTAAGTTCATTAATAATAATTGGAGAGGCCCAGGGATGGGCTGGACACATCTTCCTCTAAGTAGTGCTGATGTTTGACCCCAGTGCCCCTGCTTAATTGAAATGTAAAATGGCAATTTTCCCCTAGGCAACAAGGCATGAAGAGGCCATCTCCACCACCCTGCCCTTCCTCCCACCCATCATCCCAGACTGACCTGATGCCTGCTAAGATGCCAGGTGCAAAACCACCTACAGTCTCAAACCTCAACGGGAAATGTCAGAGAAGGTACCACAGTCCCCCAGGACTCTGAAGCCCTGTTTCCCCGCCCAGGGGCTTAGGAACTCTGACATCTTGGTCATCGACATTTGGGGTTCCTTAGCTAGAGAGAGATGCTGGGAATTAAGTTATGGAGTCCCTGTCTCCTTCTGCTGGTTTCAGAATCAAGAAGAGTGCACTTGTCATTAGCTGGCCTAAGTCCAGGGATGAGCAGTCTTCTTCCAAATGTATGTTCTGGAGACTCCATGTGTTAATATGTGCAAGATGGCTGACTCAGAGAGAGTAAGCATCCAGCAAGTGTTTCCTCTTTCCTTGGCTCCCTCAGCTCCGGCTGGAGTCTGTCCCTCTTCTGGTCCCAGTTTCTACGGCCTGTTCACAGGGCCCATCCATCCCGCCCACTCCCGTCTCTCGTCCTTTTCCAGAATTACAGCATCAGTTCTCGGCAGCGTATCCCAGCCTGCTAGATTTCAAGTCTCTTGCTGGACCTGACTCATCTCAATACCTTCAAGTGCCTCAGGCATGGGAGAGACAGGTAGGGAGGCACATCCTCTGCCCATGGCTCTCCTACTGAGAATCTTCTCTCTCAGACTGTTCTGTTCTGGTAGGCAGAACCTTGGAACCTTGAAATGGGTTAGAATGGCATTGCTTGTTACCTAGCTTCTCTGGAGCTTGGATTGTAGCCTGGTTATCCATTGCCTTACTTCTAATATCCACTTATGAGTGAGTACATACCGTATTTGTCTTTCTGGCTCTGGGTTACCTCACTCAGGATGATTTTTTTCTAATTCCATCTATTTGCCTCACGTTCCTCCTCCTACAGGAGTTCCCAAGGCTCTAAAGAGATGGGTCCCTGGGAACCACGAGGTACCACAAAGGGAGTCTTAATGACTCCACCTCGGTGCTCCTGAATCTGGTCCCCTGAATCTATCTATCAGGAGAAGTAACATCCTTAAGTTACATTGTCACATGCTCAGAGACAGGAGACCCACTAGCCAACCACATGGCCAAACCTTCTCTTCATCCACAAAATGAAGATATGGTATGGACTAGATGATTTTTATGGTCCTGGACCATACTATAAAGGCATACTATAAAATACATATTTGGGCTTTGTCCCTGGTTCCTGGCACAGAGCTTCTAAATCCCTTGGAGTTATGGTGATAGGAACTTTCTGTTGTTTTCAATAAGCTCATTTCAACCATGTTTGTGTTTAAGCCAATGAAGAGCTCATCTGAGAATGAGGACTATTTGCTAGCCCACCGTGGGATGAGAGGATCTTCCCAGATGCTGCAGGAGAGAGAGGAACTAAAAGTTGAGTTCAGTAGCAGTGGCCACGGTGGTAGCAGATGTTGGGGGAACCATTCAAGTACACCACTGCAGATCAAATAGAATGCTTTTCTCCTCCTCTGATCTTACAACCGTTCTCTGGAGTGAGCACGCTGCTGGTTGAAGAGGAGTCAATCAGTCCTGCCTGTATAAAGGGACTACCATGGGAACCCCACATAAGGAGCTCAGGAGATGCTCATTGGTTACAAGCACATGCTGCTCTTGCAGAGGAGTCTGGTTCCTAGCACCCACATCAGGTAGCTCATAACCATATGTACCTCCAGCTTCAACAGATCTGATACCCTCTTCCTGCCTCCTCTGGTATCTGTATGAATGAATGCAAGCACACACAGGCAGGCGCGCGCGCGCGCGCGCACACACACACACACACACACACACTAAAAAAAAAAAAAAAAAAAATATTAATCTTAAAGAAAAGGAACCTTCCGTGAAAGAGTTCCTGGAACTTCCTAGTTGGTGAACAGATGAAGCAGGACCTTATTCCCACAGACCTTATTCCCCACAGTTTTCACTAGCTCTTCATCTGCATCTTTTGTACAATCTTTTTTAATAAGCCAGGAAATGTAAATAAATGTTTCTCTGAGAGCTGTGACCCATTGCAACAAAGTATCAAATGTGAGGAAGGGGTTTAGGAAGCCCAAGTTACAGCCGGTTGGTCAGACACATAGGTGACCATGTCTTGTAATTTGTGACTGGCATCCTAAGTGGGAGTGAGCTTGTGGAACTGAGCCCTTTAAAGTGTGGGATCAGACACTAACTCCAAGCAGACAGCTTCAGAATTGAAGGAAATTGTAGGCTTCCTAGCTGGTGTCTGAGGGAGATTAGAGAACAGCTTAGGAAGGAAGGAAAAGTGACCCATGTGGCGTCATGAATGTGACACATGGAGAAGAACGGCTTGTTTTCCTTTCTGTCCTAGCTTTATTATTAGCCTAGTAGATGATCTGGGATTCATCAATAGACTCTTTTTGAAGCTCATTTTTTCCATCTCTACAATAGGAATAACAATATCTCCTCAAAACAATGGAAAACAAAGGATAATCTCTCTCTCTCTCTCTCTCTCTCTCTCTCTGTCTCTCATACACACACAGCATGAGTGTGCACACACACATACAGTGTAATCAAATCTATTTCTTCACATGCTAACTTAAAAAAAATTAAAAAACAAAAACACAGTATCTACTTACTTAGTTTAAAATGTGGTATCTAAAATACCAGTCAACTGAATGAATGATGAATTAGCAAGAGTGACAGGAGACTTTACATGGAGATATGGTTATCTATCAGCAGGGAAGTATTTTATTATTTTAATCATTGGTATTTTTCAGCCTGGTATCTCCTAGCACTGGGCACCGGATCTGGTAGGCATTCTGTGCTCCTGTTGCAATTCTAGCTGATGTGGTTAACTTGGCACAGGGATTCAGTCCCTACCCCCACCACACATACCTTCCCATGTGCTATCTTGTTTTGTAACACAACTCATGTCATCATCCTGAGATTTCAATGAAGACGATTCAAATAAGCAGTAACCTCAGTACTCACAAATGGTGAGTCAGTATTTTCTTCTGCTCATCTTATTTTCAGCCACAGATGATTATCTAACCCCACACTGATTCCCTCCAAAACATACTGCCCTTCTCTTTTCAAAGCAGGTATTTCTCTGAACCGTCATTTGAAAGGGGCCAACTCTTGCAGAATAGAAAACACCTGTATTTGACGAGATTACGTGGAGACTTGAATGCATGCAGGAAGAAACAGTCTCCCTTGGAGGCTGTTTCACCCTGTGGCTACATTCTACAGTTGTAAGAATAGACCAAAGATATGGAGGGGCAGTGGCTTGAGGCACAAGCAAATATTTAATAGCTCGAAATTCTGGAGGTGGATCCGGATGACTCCGGGTCCACAGCCTGGCCCCTTGTATATTGTGGTCTTCACTTAAACGCACACAAATGAGGGTGGGTTACCGAGTGCCGGGAGCAAAGGCAATGTAGGAAAGCCATGGAGCTGCCTTTCCATCCACTTTGTCCAGCTTGCCAGTGGCTCCTTTGGGCAGAGGCTTCATAGCATATTTAAATAATTGAACAAGGACATAAAGAATGCTCCTGGGCTGGGAGAGAGAACACTGCCTTCAGGGCTGGGGCTGCCTGGGACTGTCTGGGGCTGGGGGACAGGGTTGTAGATTTACAGCCCCTGATGTATTTGCAAGATGAAAGCTCTGTTTCACCCAGTTGTTACAGTGAAATTGGGAGAATGCAAAGCTCTTGGGGACAGCCAGTCTAGAGTGTCTACGGGAAGCATGATTTGCAGGTCACTTCTTCTCCCTCAATACCACTTCAGCCCCCTCCTGGCATCAATTCTAAACAGGAGCCAGCCCCAGTAGCCCTAACAACTCCCCAAATTTATACTCACCTTCTCAGACCCCTGATGCTCAATACAAAGATGTAATGCACCATATATTTTCTTGCTGTTCCCCAAGTTTATAATGCCATTAGCATGATCTACGATGGGCTGGTTTATAGAGAGAGCGAAGTAATAATACAGAAAGGAAATACCCATAACCCCAAGGGGGAGGGGCAGGTGAGATTGATGGAAAGTGCAGTTGTCTGGAGAAATGGCAGCCCAGTAATTGAATACCTGAAAGGGGGGTGTGTGCATGGGTTGGAAACAAGTTTTTGAGCTGGGTTTGGCTTTGTTTTCTCAGGGGAGGGTTAAAGGCACGGTGGGAGTGGGTCCCAGGAATGGCTGTCTGATGGAATTAAAGCAGAATCACTGACGGTGGGGGATAGCCTAATTTCTCTCCAAAGTCAAGCCTGGGATAAATGCCTTTGGCCTTTATCTCTATGGGTGGATTTCATTCAGAACCAGGGACAAGCAGCAGTCTAGGATTCTTCCTTTCTGGTTCTGTAGTTCTAGAGTGAACTTGACCTTTAGGGTCCCAGAGTTCATCATACCTGTCCTAGTGTAGGACATCTCGGAGGCATCAGGGTAGCAGCGGATGTTGGGAGAACCTTTGAAGTACACCACTGCAGATCAAATAGAATGCATCTCTCCTTCCCTGATCTTACAACCGTTCTCTGGAGTGAGCACGCTGGCTAAATGTGAGGAGGAAGAGTAGTGCCCGGAACCTCCCCTCTGAGATCGTTCACCTGGGAACCACCCACGTATCTGTAACTTTCCTAGCTTGGTGCCTGGAGAGCACAGCTTCAGCGGTGGTTCACTTTGATTTTTCAGCTCCGATGAGAACCCACAGTGCAACAGCTCATTGAGGACCACCTCTTGCCAGTGGATTTGTTCTCTATAGCAGTTCATTTTAATCATTGCTACCAAGTGTGTTGGCTAGATGGATCTGTTCAGGTGAGACTGTGGAGGAGCCAGCAACTCTGTGCGGTGCACACAAGGACAGTGGCTCCTGCAGCTCTGGTAATGGCTGTCCAGCCAAAGGGCCATTCCAGGAGATGGCAGGAAGCCTTGTGGATACTAAGAGAGGAGGACTGGGAGCAAGCAGGGAGACATGGCCCCCCTAGCATGCTGTCACCTCATCTCTCCTCTCCTCTCCCTTTCTATCTGCTGTCCAGGCTCTGGCAGCCGATCTAAGGGTCTACGTTGTTATCACAATGCCATCATTAGTTGAAACAAAACCATCCCTTGTAACTGGGATATAGTTACTATAAACGACATATGTTACTGGGCATTCTATTTCTAATCATTGTAATTATGCCTGAATACTTGCTGTTCATAACACAACTACAATGGTTCACCAGTTCTCCATTCCAGACCAATAACTTCGCCTGAACGTGCTCTTTGTTCCGAGGGAAAGAAGTAATTCAACACCCCTGGTGATAGCCAGTGAAGCCAGTGTGGAAACTGGAAGAGGCAAGATGAAAGCATTCCTGGGGATACAAGATGGGGCAGCACAGATGAAAAGCCACCTGGCAGCCTCCCTCACCTGGCAGCCTCCCTCACCTGGCAGCCTCCCTAGCAGCCTCCCTGGTGGCTAAACAAAAGGACCCTCTCTGCTTAACCTCACGGTTAAAGGGCAATGTGAACCTGAGGGCTTTGAGAAGAATCACTGTGGCCTGAGTCTCACCAGCATTCGAAGAAGGTCTGGGCCCAGATGTCTAGAGGAACTTCAGGCTCTAAGACCAGGAGAAACCCAGTCAGATGCCATCTGGAGCTCTAAGCCTTGACTGGACATTGACTGGGTACTCACTCCATAAGAACATTCACTGTACAGTTCTTTCCCTATGAGAACAGTCCTTGGTTGTGATTTCTCTTAAGTGCACTCAAGCTTGTGTTTATCTGCAAGTACAGAAACCTAGAGGTCGTGTAGGCCGGTGGTGTCCTATCAAATACAGATCTGAAGATCTCATTATATGCCTTTAAGCCTCAGAAGCTTAAGCACAAAGGCTCTAGGGCACCGTGAGATAACAGTGGCTTCACAGCCACTGTAGGTTGAGGCTGGAATGCCCCACTAAAGCCTATGTTCTTAAGGCTTATTCCCCAGAATGATGCTACGGGGAGCTGGCAGTAGGAACTTGAAGGGAGGTTTTACTGGAAAGTCTTAGGTCACTGGGGGTATGTCCTTGAAGGGAATTATGGGACTTGGTCCATTTCTTTTCTTTTCTTTTTCTTTTTCTTTCTTTTTTTTTTTTTTTAAACTCTTTGACCATCATGAAGTAAGGTGCCTTCCAGCAGGTCTGAAAGGAAACAGGTCCTTCCAAACATAGATTAAAAACTCCAAAACCGTGGGCCAAAATAGACCTTTGCTCTTGTTTTGGTTGTTTTTCATTTTTTCTTTTTTTTTTGAGATTATAATAGATCTTAACTATATCATTTCCCTTTCCCTTTCCTCTCTCCAAGTCCTCAAAATACCCCTTCCTTGCTCCCTTTCAAGTTCATGCCTTTTTTTTATTAATTGTTGTTATACATACATATATATATATATATATATATATATATATATATTCCTTAATATAACCTGTTCAGTCTGAATATGTTACTCATGTGTGTTTTCAGGGCTGACCTTTCGGCATTGGAAAACCAATTGGTGTGCTCTTCCAGGGGGAGATTCTTTCTCCCACTCTCAGCGTTCCTTAGTTGTCTGTAATTCTTTGTGTGGGGTTGAGGCCTCAGGAGTAGGTTTATCCCCATCCACTTCGGTATGTCTACTGTCCTTGTTCTGCTCATGTCTAGGCAGTCATGTTGGTGACACTTTCTGGGAGAAGCTTCTCACTTTCCTGGGAGACAGTCTCACAGCAAACTCCCTAGTCCTTTGGCTTTTGAAGTCTTTCTGCACCAACCTTCCCTCTTTTTAAGTTGTTTTATCTCAGGCATTTGCAATAACATCAGAAAGCCAACCATCACAATAGCAGAAGTTTAGATGGCTAGCCTGTGAATAACTTTCTGGCATCGGATAAAAAACACCGACCACCAAGCTCTCTTTCTGTTGCATACTTTCCCTTTGTATCCTTTATTCCTTTATTCAGAAAACAAACAAACAAAAAGCCAGTGGCATTAAAAAATGCTACATTTACACTAGGAGGTAGAGATTCTGTTTTGAGTTCTGAAAACAATGGTCTTCTCTCACTGAACCCAAAAAGCTAGACTTAGTCAATAGTTCACAAATGTTTATTTGCTTAGTTCCCGTTTGGTACATCCACTAGGAAGATGTTGCCACAGCAACCGCATGAGGTAATCAACTTAGCCTCTTCCTCTATGCTCACTTCAAAATGGTCCTGGGATGCAGTTGGACCAGAAACAAACAATTAGAACTTCTTTCTCTTAAAATAAGCAGACATCCAAGACAAAGAAGAGCCCAAGTTCATCCCATGTGATACTGTAGTAGGGAGAAATGAAGATTCTGAGTTAAGCTGGACTCTCAGACTCCAGGGGCTTGCCTGGTTACCATGCCCAGCTTATGGAAAACGGAAAGAATTGAAGGGCAATGACAATGGCTGGATCTGTCTCCATGCCCTTGTAGTTAGCTATGGTCCTCAAAGCTTGTTCCTTTCTCAGGAGCCTGCTATCTGGTCCCCGGAGCAGCCATGGATCCCCAGCAGATTCTGACAAAGCCAGGCGTGAACAGGCCTTGTACTTGGAAGCACCATCTCTCACAGACAGCCCACCATTGTTCTGGGAAACCTGCTAGCTCTCACTTTGCTCTCTTTTGGTTCTTTTAACATTTCTTTCTAAGCATCGAAGACAACCTTGCTACAAGAGAACAGAAAAGAAAAGAAGCAAGAGAGTGAAGCAATTGTAAGCCTCCTCCGAAGTAAGGGAGCGGCTGGAGGCGTTTGCAACCCCCAAAGTCCGTTGCTTTTCTTCTCCTGTCTTGGGCCTTTCTGTTCCCAAACCTTGGTCAGGTTCACTATTCTGAGGGCGGGAGAGACCCTGAAAGCCACTTTGTCTGTCTTCTATCATGTTCTGGGCAGATTTCAGATGGGTGCTTCCTGGAGCCTTGACCCCTGACCTTAAGGGGGTCAATCTACCCTTCTGCCCCTGTCCTGAAGATCAAGACCCAGCCACGTAGAAGAGACTATCAGCCTTTTCCAGCTTTTCATGCCACAGTGGCCCACTGGCTGCCTGACTCGTGTCCCTTCATGTTAATTCCATTTATGTTAGACAAAGGTAAGAAGTCACACATACATACTTACACTCACACATTTGTACCTGAACCTTCCAGCTGAGCCAGAACCATGGCGTCAATGCAGGGCTCAGCTCATCCATTGCTTTCATACAGTGTGCCTGAAGAGCCAAGGTTAGGGGGGAAAGAAGAAATCCCTGGAATCTTTTTTCGGTTTCCCCTCTCAAGAGAAGGGCCACACATGTGTTTCGTGCTTACAAGCAGCGCCTCTCACCATCCCGCTGCTGGGACCTACCTCGGGCAGCTTCACTCGGCCTTCCTGGAAGGAGCATGTGTTGGGGTCATGCGTGCAAACGTGTCGGTATTTACACCAGTGGCAGCGGTATGGGCTCTCCACACAGGACAGACATCTGGGCACAGAGAAGAAGCACACATCTTAGAACTTCAGCCCAAGCACCCACATCTCTAGACTCTAGCAGAACATTTTGCTAGTAAGGGAGATAACCCTTGAATGATGAGCAAAGGCAGACCTCATACAAATCCGCCCTTCTTCTCTTCTCAAGGCCTCAGGGAATGAGCTCCTCACTCAGAGTTGGAACCCATTTCCTCCAAGGCCTGGTGAGTCTCCCTCTACCCCCATTGGTCGACATGGTCCTTTGCTAAATAGGAGATCAATAAAGATTGGAGTCTATAGGAACTAAGGCAACCCCCAAATCGGGTTTTAATTCAAATTGCCTCTGAGTCTCACTGGCAAGGGCCTGCACCAATGATGCTCTGGTAACAATGGAAGCTATTAAGGTTCCAGTCTCCACACTGTGTGTCCCGGCACAGTTGCCAACCCCACTCTACCTCCAGGAAACAGGCAACTTTGTAAGAG
>CABHPQ010133695.1:0-10040 GCA_902168405.1 Peromyscus aztecus
AAGGTGCTTGTTCACATTAAGTTCCTGTTTTCACAAGTTTGTCAAACACATTGTGATCTAGTCTCCCACCAGCAGGCAAGGTATTTGCTGTTTTTTAAACAGCGGTGGCTGTTACCTATAGTTGCCACCTCCATGAAAATGTAATATCCTACTGTGGTCACTTCCATCTGCCTCTGTTAAGGACTTGGTTTAAGTGAGTGGTGTCTGTCCCCAGATCAGATACCAATTGCAAAGCATCTCACGCCCCCCCAGCCAGACACAGCCATGACGTTCACGTGCCTCGGATGTCTGGCTTGCTGTCAGGGGGTCTGTTTCCTCCTGAGTATACAGTGACACTTCAATCGAGACACTATTTTTTTTTAACCTTTTAAAATATTTTTTAATTATGTAGGGGGCTGGAGAGATGGCTCAGTGGTTAAGAGCACTGGCTGTTCTTCCAGAGGACCCGGGTTCAGTTCCCAGCACCCACAAGGCAGCTCACAGCTGTCTGTAACCTCAGTTCCAGGGGATCCGACACCCTCACTCAGACATTCATACAGGGAAAACACCAATGCACATAAAACTTTAAAAATTTTTTTTAAAATTGTGTATAGGTCTTTTGCTCACATGCATGTCTGTATACCACATGTATGCAGTGCACACAGAGGCCAAAAAGGCATCAGATCCTTTGGAACTGGAGTCACAGGTGGCTGGAAGCCCTCATGTGGGTGCCTGGAATCCAACCCAGGTCCTTTAGAAGGGCAGCCAGTGCTCTAACTCCTCAGCATCTCTCCAGTCTCACAAGGCAAGATTTTTGAAGTAACAGCATTACACTTTGAGATTTACTCGCAATTCATAAAACTAAAAGAAAGCAAACTGAAGAGCAGTGTTTTCTTCATTAAGGGAAATTTTTTCTTTTCCCTTTTATTTTTTACTTTCTTGTTCTTTCTTTCTGGAACATGGTTTTGTGTAGCCCAGGCTGGCCATTAACTCACCATGTAGATGAGGATGACTTTGAACTTCTGATGCTCTTGCCTCCACCTCCCCATTGCTGGGGCCACAGGCACATATCACTAGTCGGAAATAACGCAACACTGGGACTGGAATCCAGGACCTCCTGCGTGCTCAGCAGGGTTAACTTTTGTTAACTGAGCCACATTCCAGCACAAGAGAGTTTCTAAAAGATCCTCTAGGGCTTAAGAAAAGACACTTTAAAAAACATTAAGTTGGAAAAGTTATATTTTACTTAGTTCTATTTATTTAAGTGGAGCTGGGGATTGAACTCAAGGCCTTACATAAACTCTACTTCTGAGTTGTTGCCAGTATTTCTTTTTTCATTTTTAGATCTCTGCTTTGGAAGTTGAGAATATGATTTCACAGCCCCTTCAACTTGGTCTGGTTTTTTTAAATTTTCATTACATTTATTTATTTATGTACTATGTGTCTATGTGTTGTTATTGTTGTTGTTGGTGTGTGTGTGTGTGTGTGTGTGTGAGAGAGAGAGAGAGAGAGAGAGAGAGAGAGAGAGAGAGAGAGAGAGAGAGAGAGAGAGCACAAGAGCATATACAGGTGTACCATGGCAGATCTCTGTGAGTTCGAGACCAACCTGGTCTCCATAGTGAGTTCCAGACTAATAAGGACTATATAGTGAGAACCTGTCTTAAAAGAGGATGTGGGCTGGAGAGATGGCTAAATGGTTTAGAGCACTTGTTCTTGCAGAGGACCCAGGTTCAATTACTAGCACCCACATGTTGGGTCACACCCTTGGATTTGTAATCCAAGGGATCTGATGCCACCTTCTGATTCTGTGGGCACTGCACATCCATGTAGTTACACACATCCAGGCAAAACATTCACACCCATAAAAGTTTTAAGAGTCCCCATCAATAATCTGCACATTTTGTACTGAGTATATTAAGAGACACCAAGCCATGGAACGTGCCAGGCACACAGCAGGAGTTCACATGGTATTCCTCACTTTGCCGTCCTCCAGACTAAACTACACCAGAAGCTCATCCCATTTTTGTGTGTATCATATGACACATACCAAAGCCCTAGCATGGGGACACACACCTGTAACCTCAATACTTTGAGAAGCAGAGGTAGGAAGATCGTGAATTGGAGGCCAATCTAGGCTACACAGTACTGGGAACTGAACATGGGTCCTCTGAAAGAGCAGTAGGTGCTCTTAACCACTGAGCCATCTCTCCATCCCAGCATCAGTTTCATAAATGTAAACCCTACTGAAATAACAACTAATCGACAGACAGGGTGACTGAGAGACACAGGAGCACTTGGTACTCCGTCATGGCAGGTGGCACTCTGAGAAGTGGCTGTGATCCGGATGAATACAGGCAAAAGGGGAAGCCAGGGCTTTGCAACAACCAGAGAGAGAAGCGAATCTGCAGCAAGGAATCTGTTTGGGAAGGCAAGGAAGGCAGAGGGCCCAAAGGAGACTGCGACCGTACTGTGTGAGAACAGGGAGACATTTCAGCTACCGGAAAAAAAGAACACCCCGTATGTCTCGCAGATGGACACTGTTACCGTGTGAATCAGAAATAACCCCTGCAGTGGCTCATGGTTTTTGTTTTGAGACAGGATCTCCCTATGTAGCTGAGGCTAGCCTGGGACTCAAGAGTCTCCTGCCTCAGTCTTCAGATTACAGGTTTGTCACACACACACACACACACACACACACACACACACACACACACCACTTCTTTTGTTTCTCTGTGTAGCCCTGGCTGTCCTGGAACTTGCTCTGTAGACCAGGCTGGCCTGGAACTGGGACATCCGCCTGCCTCTGCCTCCCGAGTGCTGGGATTAAAGGCGTGTGCCACCATGCCCGGGTTCATTCTTGACTCTGGTCCAGCTCTCTTTCTCTGTCTGCACCGTGTGACGGAGCCTCCACCACATCTGACTACTGCTGTCCCTTCCTCACTGTGAGACCTTCCACACCCTTGGCCGAAACAAACCTTCCATCCCACGAGGGCTCTGTCAGATGCCTTGACAGCCAAGAATAGAACGGGTAACTTCCATCCAACATGTTAAAGACGCAACCCAGAGGGCTGCAGAGAGAGCTCCACAGTTGAGAGCACTAACTGCTGTCAGAGCACAGGAGTTCGTGAGCAATACTCATGCCAGGGGGCTGTCAATGCCTGGAGCTCCACCTCCAAGGTAGACAATGCCCCTTCTGGCAACGGAGGCCCCTGTGTGCACACACAGGACACGGACAGCGGCATGGGGGGGTGGGGGTGGGGACGACACGGACATTAGAGAGAAATAAATAACAAATGCTGAGCAAGATGGCACACACCTTGAGGCACTAGAGGCAGAAGGGAGGCAGATCTCTTCCATGAGTTCCAGGCCAGCCTGATCTACATAGTGGATTCCAGGCTGGCCAAGGTTATATAGTAAGACGCTACTAGCTGGGTCACTTTTATCCCAGCACTCTGGGAGGCAGAGGCAGAGGCAGAACTCTGTGAGTTCAAGGCCAGCCTGGGCTACAGAGTGAGTTCCAGGACAGCCACGATTTCACAGAGAAACAGTCTCAAAGAACAAAACAAAACAAAACAAAGAAAGGGCACTGGCTGCTTTTCCACAGGACTTGGTTTCAGGTCCCAGCACCCATATGGTGGTTCACACCTGCCTGTAACCCCAGTTCCAGGGATCCAATGCCGCCTTCTTGCCTCTGCATGCATGTACTGCACGTAAATTTGTGCAGGTATGCACACCCGCACATAATAATAAATAAATCTTTTTAAAACACCAAAATTCATCCATGTATTCCTCATATATCCACTCTTCTTTCTATGCATGTGACATATTCCCTTAAGAGTTCCTCCTTCTCTCTCATTCGCTCGTTCTCTCTCTCTCTTACACACACACACACACACACACACACACACACACACACACACACACATCTATCTATCTCCCTCCCTCTGCCTTTCTGAGTCTTCCCCATCTCAAACGTCTCTCAAACGTTGGTGTTTTCCAAGTTCGTGACCTCAAGGCTCTTCTCACTGTTCTCTCGGGTAAGCTTGTGTGTTCCCAAGACATTAATTAGCATTCACCTGTTTACCTACGACTTCCAAATTTCTATTTCTGGCTCAAATGATTGGCTTCAGTTACAAGCCATGTCAGGCATATTCACTGCACACACTGGAATACCCTGGGGGGCGGGGTATAGTCAGTAGACTTAGAGCCAAGCTCAGATTCCCGATGAGGTACTGAGCCGTACACGGTCCAGTGTTAAACCTTCACCTGTTCTTCCACGAGCCCTTCTCACCTACTTCTCCAACCTCAATCCTAACCCTCTGCCATTCATCCAGATACTGTCTATCAGTAACGTCGACGTTAGTACATTTATGGCACTTCTCTGTTATTATCTCCTTAACATCACCCTTGCCCCTTACGTTACTGCCAAACTGCATGAATGCTCTCTATTCCTTCTTCAGTTCTGAATTTCTGTTTCTCTTCTTCTATTCTCTTAGGGTTCCACCCCAAGATGAATCCTCCATGGGGATTGGTTTTGATGTTCTTGTTTTTGTAGAGACAGTGTCTCAGGTACTACAGGCTGACATCTAACTCACTGTGTAGCCATGGGTGACCTTGAACTTGTCCCCCACCATGGTGTTTGTTGTTTTGTTTTGTTTTTATTTTGTTTTGTTTTGTTTTGTTGAGACACGGTCTCTCAATTGATAGCACTGGCAAATATTGACTGTGTGTTTTTAAAAGTCATTCTTGTAGTTTGGGATTTAACTCTTAGAATATTCTGGAGCTGAAAACTGAGCCAACTCCCCACTGCTTGCGGGACTGAATGCTGTTACTATAACAATATGCAGGATTACCTGTGTTCTTACCCTCACGGTCAGATGCTGATGAATGTTACTTAGCATTACATCTGGCTAGGACAGACAGCTAAGATCAAAGGCATAAACCTGAGGGCTCTTTCCTTTCCTTTAACTCACTCCGTAGCCCAGGCTGGCCTCAAACTCATAGAGATCTGTCTGCTTCTGCCTCCTGAGTGCTGGGATAAAGGCCTGCACCACCACACTCGGCTTATTATGATGCTGTGGATCTACAGAGCATGTTATAGTCAAGTCCTCAGTCAATAACATCTCACATTTATCAAATATAAGTTCTACCTATATTAGTTTCTCATTCATTCATTCATTCATTCATTCATTCATTCATTCACTGTGTGTGCAGGAGTAGACATGCCACAGCATACATGTGTCAGTCAAAGGATACATTTTTAAATCAGTTTCCTTCCTTCTACCTATTCATGGGTTCCATGAACCCAACTCAGGTCACTAGGCTTACAAAGCAATTGCCTTCACCTGCTGAGCCATCTTGGGTTTTTGTAAGATTTATTTTTAAGTACATGTATATGTGTCTGTGTGTGTTTGAGTGTGAGTGCAGGTGCCCTTGGGAAGCAAGAGGCATTGGATCCCCTGGAGCTAGAATTTCAGGCCCTTGTAAGCCATCCAATGTGGGTGCTGGGAACTCAATGTGGGTCTTCTGTGAGAGCAGTGAGCACCTGTAACTACTGAGTCACCTCTCTAGCCCCATATTCCTATATTCTCTATTCCTCTCTCTCTCTCTCTCTCTCTCTCTCTCTCTCTCTCTCTCTCTCTCTCTGACATACTCATTTACAGCTGAAGTCAATCATTGTTTAAAAAAAAAAAGTGAAGGCTTCTTTTGAAACAAGGGTCTTTCTGCACAGCCCTGGCTGTCCTGGAACTCACTCTGTAGACCAGGCTGTCCTCGAACTCACAGAGATCCACCTGCCTCTGCCTCCCGAGTGCTGGGATTAAAGGTGTGTGCCACCAGACCCAGCATTCTATTACTTTCTTAACAATTCATTTAAGGTTCTGGAGAGAGAGCACAGTGGTTTAGAGCACATACTGCTCTGGCAGAGGACAGGAGTCAGTTATCACTCATATCAGGTTGTTCATAACTCCAGCTCCAGGGCATCACATGCCCTTCTGCTTTCAAGATCACTGGTACTCATGTGCACAGACATCCCCCCCCCATATATACACATAATTTGAAATAAATCTCTTTAAAAAACAATTCATGGGCTGGAGAGATGGCTCAGTGGTTAAGTGCACTTGGCTGCTCTTCCAAAGGTCCCAGGTTCAATTCCAAGCACCCACATGACAGCTCACAACTGTCTGTAACTCCAGTTCCAGGGGATCTGACACCCTCACATAGACAAATGTACACATAAAATAAAAATAAGTAAATAAAATATTAAAAAAAAAAACAATTCGGGGGCTGGAGAGATGGCTCAGAGGTTAAGAGCACTGGCTGTTCTTCCAGAGGTCCTGAGTTCAATTCCCAGCAACCACATGATGGCTCATAACCATCTATAATGAGATCTGGCACCCTCTTCTGGCCTGCAGTCATACATGCTGTATACATAATAAATAAATCTTAAAAAAAATTCATTTTAATTGAAGTATGTGTATATATATGGCAGATATATACATACATGTATGTAAATCTTATCTTAAGCCAGGAATTGAATGAAATCTTTGTAATACACATGAAATAAACACATGACCAAAGGTCTGCCAGTAAAGAACAAGTGGGTGGGGCGTTCTGAGAAGCCCTGCTCAAGCGTCTATGCCCCCCCAAAAGCCTCAGCTTGCAAAGTCTCAAAAAACTATATAATTACAACAGTCGTCCCAGGCAGCTAATTTCAATAGAATTGTGCTCCAGACCAGCTCAGATAGTAAGTAGCTGGGTGTGCTCATGCATGCCTGCAGTCCTCACATTCAGGAGGCTGAGGCAGGAGGACTGCCTGGAGCTTGAACCAGCTTGAACCACATAACATGAACCTGTTTTGTTTTTTTTTTAACAAACAAAAACAACAGCAAAAGAATACAAAGCATAATGGATTATGAACCAATCCCAAAATGTCTGTTAAATTAATGTATTTGGAAATAAGCTATTATAAAAACATTCTCCATGAAGTGAAAATATTGACTGTGTGTTTTTAAAAGTCATTCTTGTAGTTTGGGATTTAACTCTTAGAATATTCTGGAGCTGAAAACTGAGCCAACTCCTTGCTGCTGAAGTGGGACTGAATGCTGCTACTGTAACAATATGCAGGATTACCTGTGTTCTTACCCTCACGGTCAGATGCTGATGAATGTTACTTAGCATCACATCTGGCTAGGATAGACAGCTAAAATCAAAGGCATAAACCTGAGGGCTCTTTCCTTTCCTTTAACCCCAAAGCAATTTATAATAATAGGCAAAATTGTACTGCAAAAATCTCAGGGGAAAGTGCATCTCAGAAAGGTCTCAGCCTTAAAGGCTTTGGCAACTCATAATCACAAACAAAACAGGGCTATGGTATTTCACCAATCGGGGTACTGTGGTCCACACCTCTAATCCCAGAGCTCCCTGCAAAGGCAGGAGGATCTCTGTGAGTTCCAAGCCAGTCTGATCTACATAGTCAGTTCCAGGATAGCCAGGGCTACATAGTAAGACTCTGTCTCAAAAACAAAAAACAACAACAACAAAAAACCAAAACCAAAAACCAAATAAACAAAAACCCACAACAACAACAAAGTCCACCAAATGGAAGGCTGTCTGGACATCAAGCCTTTAAAAGCAATGTTCTGCTCTAAGTTAAAACTTTTGCTTAAGTGTCTAAAAAGTCCATTTCTCTTTTTCTGCATGTTTCTGTGCACATGGAGGACAGGGGCTGATTTTTCATTTCCTGATTTTTCAAGATAGGGTTTCTCTGTGTATCAGTCCTGGCTGTCCTGGAACTCGATTTGTAGACCAGGCTGGCCTCAAACTCACATAGATCCGCCTGCCTCTGCCTCCGGAGTGCTGGGATTAAAGACCTGTGCCACCATGCCCGGCCAGGGGCTGATTCTTGATTGCTTTTCAACATATGTATTTCGGCAGGGTCTCTCACCTGAAACCAAAGCTCACCGAGTCAGCTGGTCTAGCTTGCTCTGGGGATCGCCTGTCTCCCCTCCCACCTGCCGGAATGACAGGGGAGATGCCACACCCGCCTGGCCTTTACCTAGGTGCTGGGGACCTGGATTCAGGTCTCTGCACTTGTTGGGCATGTGCTTACCCACTGAGCCATGCCCAAACTCCAGAAAGGGGAACTCTACCTAAATATTTGAGAGACCATCTTTCAGATCCCACAGCACTGGTGTCACGAGGCAATTAGGTTGTGCTCACTCTGGAGTCACACTAACCCGAAACACCAAAGGATGCCTTTAGTCAGTTAAGTCAAATGGAAATTTATCTTACTAGTTATTGATTTATGTGCACCTTACCTTTGTTTGGGTGAACGGCTTATTGCAGTAGCTTCCCTGCTCCAGCCCTTCCCCTCAGGCTTACTTTCTATACAACACCCAGGTAAACCCTATGAGAAACTCATTCACTGTTTTGTTCGCAAACTGTCCAGTCCTATCTCAGAGTCAACACTGAAGTCTTCCTTTCTTTCATTTCTTTCTTTCTTTTTTTTTTTTGACAGGGTCTCAGTATGTAGCCCTAACTGTCCTGGAACTCACTATGTAGACCAGGCTAGCCTCTAACTCACATGCCTCTCCCTCCAGAGTGTTGGATCTAACGGCCTACCAACCACACCTGACAAAAGTCAAGGTCTTCATGACTCTCAAGACACACTCCTCTAACCTTAGCCCACCACACCTGGAAGTTCTGGCTGCCCTGGCTCACGCTGCCACAGTTACCACAGCTTCCTTGACACTGCGTGGATACACAGGCTAGCCAGACTTCAGTCCGCTGCACCTTTGGTTCCTTGTGCCTGGAGTGCCCTTCCCCCAGGAACGACAGGGCTTGTGCTATCTTCCTGTCAGCCCATCTTCCAGGCGAGCCTTTGGTCATCTTCTATATACTCCCTGCCTCTCCTCCCCAAATGGTCTCTTCTACCCCCATTCTGGGGTTTCATATTTTGCACGGTACTTTACCATGTGTGCTGTTTGCCGAGTGTGTGCACTCCTGCGTGAAGAACATCTACATTCTTTACTCGCTGTTTTAACCTGTGCCAAGAACACTACCTAGCACATAGTACATGGTCAACAAATAATTGCACAATGAACAAACTTTGCGACTCTCAGACTTAGAAACCCATCCAGAGCTGGAAATAAGAGCTGGCGGATATCCACATATTCCCAGATGGCATTTGGTGGTGTGTATGTGCTTTAAACTTACATGCAGTACCTTTTGTTCAGTACATCCTTCTCTCTGATTTTTCCGAGGCAGTAAGAGGCATTCAAATTCCTCACGAGTTCCCAAGGAAGAAAACCAATGATGCAGAAAGCTGATTTTTGGATGATTTGATTCTTAATCTTATTGGTTAATAAAGAAAACGCCTTCTGAATGTATCTAGTCTCTCTCTCTAAACTAAAGGAAAATACAGTGAATATGTGTTGCCTTTTGGAGGGAGGTGCTTCCTCCAAGCGCCTCAACTCTCTAGCAGTGCAACTTAGTTTTCTGGGGGGTGGGTATTGTTCGCGGGTGTCTCTTTTTCACCCCGAGGTGTCTATTGTGCTGTGTGGTGGGAAGCAGGAGAGGAGCCGGGTAGGAAGGGATGCTGAACGCCGCACGTCTGCACACAAAGTGGGGACCCCGCGCGCCTGGGGCCGCGCACTTAGGCCCGGGCCGCCCCGGTGGCTTCCCGGTGGGCCCGCGCTCCCCTATTCCTCCCGACCCGGCTCGGTTACCTCGAACTCTCTTCAGCGCGATGGGCTCCTTGTCCTGTTCCGCTGACATTACCGACCGCCGCGCATGGCTCGCCCCCGGGCCGCGGGAAGCCGGCGTCTTTGATGCGGTGGCCCCTCCTCCTCCGGGTCCTCCTTCTGGTCCTCCGGGTCCTCCTCCTGGTCCCCGGGGTCCTCCCGGCCGAGCTCGGAGCCCAGGCCTGCCGGGCCGCGGGCCGACTTTGAAAAGTTTGGGAGGCGGCCGAGGCCTCGGGGCTCCGCACACTCGCGGGGCTCAGCCGGGCTCAGGGCCGCGGCCTGGGGGCGGCGCCCGCGCCCGGCCCGCAGAATACGCGC
>CABHPQ010133701.1:0-12927 GCA_902168405.1 Peromyscus aztecus
CTTATCAGTAAGATGAGGACTGTAGCTATACCTGAATTTCTGTGGTTGTTAAATTCAGTAATACATCTTAAATATTCATAATAATGACTCTCACAGAAGGGCTCTCAGTACCTAGTTTTATACTCTGTTCACTAATTTTAATGAAGATAAAATAAAGTTGTACATGAAAATCCCTTTAAAATATAGAAATCATGATTCATTTAGCTATAAAACTAATTTTATTCAGATTTTTTACTGAAAACGTATAAAAGATAGTGTGTATAATTTCAAGCTATTATCTCGATTTGTTCTCTTAAGTATAAGATGATGTGGTAGTGTTAGTCATTCTTAGCTGCAATACACCAAAATATTCTTGTTATTTTGGAAAATTGTGAAGTAGAAGAAGAAAGGTGATATAACTGAAATGGAGAAAATGATGAATGATGGCAAGTAGAGATGTCTTATGACAGGCATAGTTTCTACTCCTTCCTGCTTCTGGCCTAGAGGGTTAGGAATGGCCTACTATTAAGACGCTGGACCTATATTTTGTCACTGGCCACCCAACTTTGCCCATTTGTACTATTGCTACAATGAAATACCATGACCAAAATCAACTTGGTAAGGAAAGGTTTATCTCATTCACAGTTCCATATAACAGTTCATCATTAAAAGCCTTGAAGGCAGGAACTCAAACAGGGCAGGAACCTGGAGGCAGGAGCTGATGCAGAGGCCATGGGGGAGTGCTGCTTAAAGCCCAGGGTGGCCACACCCACATGCCTCATCATCAATCCATGGTTAAGAAAATGCCCTACAGGGTTGCTTACAGCCTGATCTCATGGAGGCATTTTCTCAGTTGAGGTTCCCTCCTCTCTGATGAATCTAGTTTGTGTTAAGGTGACATAAAACCAGCCAGTGCACTTGCTAACTGCACTAATTTGAGAAACTCACTTAAGTGGTCTGAGAGTCAGCCTAGACGGACAAGGTCACAATGTACATATACATCAAAAATTATGTTCGACTCTATTAGCATGTACCCATTTTATGTTTTTATTGATTAAATGTAAATTTAATTTTATACAACCATGGTCATAGCTACAAGCTTGCTAGGTCTTTTTTCTAGAATCTGTGTATTTAAATATTTGTAAATCTTGGGAGTGTTGACTCCACTCTAGGTTTTAACACCTTTCTCCTAATTTATTTATTACACAAATGTCAAATACCTCTGAATATTTTCTGAAGGAATTTTAAAAGGATAATTATATACAAACATAATTCTGGATATATTACATTTAAAACATAAACATATTACAGATTATGACTTTTTAATAACATTTCACTAACTGAAAATTTCATACATAATACAATATATCTTGACCACATCCTCTAGCTTCCTTACAACTCCCTCCAGCACCCACTAGCATATCCCTCTCCCAACTTTATGTACTCTTTTATTATTTTGTTTTCATTTTTTGAACAATTAAGTTAAAGTATTGCTGACCATATGCAGATGGATGTAGGACAGTCCACTGAAGTATGTAATACCTGCCAGTAGGCACCAGCCCCCAAGAGGTGACATATTTTACTAAAAGTAGACTTCTTAATATACAATATATGCTGATTATCATTTTCCATCTTTCAACGCCTCCAAGATCCTTTGTACCTAGCCACCCATCCAAATACATAACCTTTCATTCCCTCTCTCATTAGAAGACACACAAAGATCAAATAAAATAAAAACAAACCAGGGGTGGACAAAAGAAACAAATCAAAAAAAATTTCAAAGAAAAAGCACAAAAAAAAGATAGATACAGGAAGACACACATTCACACACAGAGAGAAATCTCATTAAAAAAATAGGAAAGCATAATATATAAGCAAAAATCTTGTAAGAAAGAAAGAGGGGGAGGGAGGGAGGAAGGAAAGAAGAAAGGAAGGAAGGACAAGATAAATCATTATGAGACAAAAACAAAAACCAACACCCTCCAAAAACAGCAAGTTCATTTTGTGTTGGACATCTACTGCTGGGCATGGACCCTGCCCTTAAGTGTGATTTGCATACCTTATAAGACACCATTGGGGGCTGGAAAGATGGCTCAGAGGTTAAGAGCACTGACTGCTCTTCCAGAGGTCCTGAGTTCAATTCCCAGCAGCCACATGGTGGCTCACAACCATCAGTAATGAGATCTGGTGCCCTCTTCTGTATACATAATAAATAAATAAATCTTTAAAAAAAGACACCATTGGAAAAAACTAATTTTTCTTTTGTCAGTAGTTATCAACTAGAGATAACTTCCGGGTTAGAGTTGGACATTTGTGTCCTCTTCCCCTCTCAGTGCTGGGGCCTCACCTGACTTAGAACCTGTGTAGGACCTGTGCATGTTGCCACAGCCTCTATGAGTTCATACGTGTGTCAGCCCTACTGTATCTCGAAGGCCTTGATTCCTTGGTGTCTTCCATCCCTACTGGCTCTTAAAATCTTTCCACCTTCTCTTCTGGTGAGTTTCCTGAGTCCTTGTCGGGAGTGACTTGATGGAGGCATACCATTTAGGACTGGTCACACTTTGCACATTGTCTCAGTAACCATTCCCATCCCTACTTCAGGAGGAAGCTTCTCTGATGAAGGCAGAGCAAGTCACTGATCTATAAGCATCACAGAATATCGATAGGAATCATGTTATTGCTACATTTCTTTAGCAGAGCACTACTTGGTTTTATCCTAAATCCATGGCATATCTGCTTATAGATTCTTGACCACCTGAGCAGTGTTGGGCATGGGTTCCATCTCATGAAGTGGCACTTAAATCCAATCAGGTAGTGGTTGGTTTCTCCAAAAATATTTGTGCCACTTTGCACCACTTTGCAGACAGTTGACCATTGTATATCAAACAGCTTGTAGCTGGATTGGTGCTTACCTTTTTCCTCTGGTAGTGTGCAGAGTCCCTCTCTGTACCATGAACTAACACTAGTCCATAGGTGTGAAGACTCTAAGCAGGCATCAAAGTAACTTTTTCGTGTTAAGTGAGTTATATAGGTGTTATCTTCAATTTGTGCAAAGCAGCTAATAGCCTGGGTTGTTTGGGGATTTCCACGGGGACTTTCTGGCGGGGACTTTCTGGCCGACAACTCAGTTAATTGCAATTCATTCCTGAACTGGAAGTTTCATTTGGTAGTGAGAGATAAATAGTTGGTGCTTTTGTGATTCTATTTAGATGTATTTCATATATATTTATTTTAAGAAGCTTCCATTGCATTAGGTTCCCATATTTTCCCTCAGATGGCCCTTTGTTTTAGCTGGCCCTCCCTATATTCCCTCCCTCACACTCCTCCTCCCTCCTCTACCTTGTGTGCGCCTCCTATTTCAGTCTCCCGGCACCATACCCAACCATAATTATCTGTTCTGTTTCCCCTACCTAAAGAGATCTTTCCCTTACTCTCTATCTAACCTCTGTGGTTATAGGTATAGCAGCCTACTTATCAAATACTTAGAACACATGTCATATATATATATATATATATATATGTGTGTGTGTGTGTGTGTGTATGTGTATGTGTGTGTATATATGTATATATATGTATATATATGTGTATATATATATCCATTTGGATCTGGGTTACTTCACTCAGGATAATTTTTTTTTAGCTTCATCCGTTTACCTGTGAATTTCATTATTTCATTTCTTTAAAAGCTGAGTAGCATCCCGTTGTGTAAACATACCATATTTTCTTTATCAGTTTGTCCATTGACAAACATATAAGCTATTTCCAGTTTCTGGCGATTGTGAATAGAACAGCAGGACCATAGTTGAGAAAGTGTCTCTGTAGTAGGATGAAGCATCCTTCAGGTATATGCCCAAGAGCAGGACAGATGGATCTTGAGGTCGATCAATTCCCAGCTATCTGAGGAACCACCATAGATTTCCATAGTACAAGTTTATAGTGCCAGAAACAATGGATGAGTGTTCCCCTTGCCCCACATCCTGGCCGTCATGAACTGTCATTTATTGTGTTCATCTTGGGCATTCTAACTGGTGTAAGATGAAATCTCAAAGCAGTTTTGATTTGAATTTCCCTGATGGCCAAGGAGAATGCTGAGCATTTCTCTGAGTGTTTCTCAGCCATTTGTGTTTTCTCTTTTGAGAAGTCTCTGTACAAGTTATGGGAATTCACTCCACCCATGACCTTGGGCTATCTGGCCTGCTAGAAGCAGTTCTTCTTGCCTGACTATGTGACCTTTTAAAAGGGAAGGGGGAGGAGGTAACTAGCTCACTCTTGGACATGGAAGGCTTCCTGGTTCATGGTTCAGTGACCCAGTCTAGAGCGTTCCCCATCTTTCCCTGGGAGGGGAAGAGGCAATGATGTCACTTTAATTTGTATAGAACCCCATAATAAATTATACACACACACACACACACACACACACACACACACACACACGCACACACAGACATACCATTGAGGCTTTCATTAAATGTATAGATTTGTGCTCTATTTTTTAATTGGGTTATTTGCTTTCTTGATGTCTAGTGTTTTTAGTTCTTTATATATTTTAGATAGTAGCCCTCTATCATACGAGCAGTTGGCAAAAATTTTTCCCATTCTGTAGTTTACCACTTTGTCCAAATAATAGTGTCCTTTGCCATACAGAAGCTGTCCAATTTCATGGGGTCCCATTTATTAATTATTGTTCTTAGAGTCTGTGCTATAAGTGTTCTGTTCAGAATATCTTTTCCTGTGCCAATAAGTTAAAGAATATCTATTCCCCACATTCTCTTCTGTCAGATTCAGTGTATCTGGCCTTATGGTGAAGATGTTGATCCATTTGTGACTGAGTTTTGGCAGGTGATAAATATGGATATATTTGCATTCTTAAACATAAAGCCATTCAGTTTGACCAGCACCATTTGTTGAAGATGCTGTCATTTTTTGTCAAATGTGTATTTCTGCCTTCTGTATCAAAAATCCATAGATGTGTGGACTTAAATATTTAATTTGATTCCTTGATCAACATATCTGTTTCTATCCTAGTACCATGCCGTTTTTATTACTATAGCTCTGTAGTGTGATATCTCTAGCAGTTCTTTATTCAGGAGTATTTTAGACATTCTAGGTTTTTGTTTCGTGTGGGTTTTTTTCTGTGTGTATGTGTGTTGTGTTTTTTTCTTCTCTCTCTGTGTGTGTGTGTGTGTGTGTGTGTGTGTGTGTGTGTAGTCTCCATTGAGAAGTCAGATGTTATTCAAACAGGTCTATCTTTATATGATATTTGGTCTTTTTCGTTTGCAGATTTTAATAGTCTTTCTTTGTTTAGTATTTTGATAAAAGTGCTGAGGGGAACTTTTTTTTCCATTCTGGTCTACTTGACGTTCTGTATGCTTCTTATACCTTAATAGGCACATCCTTCTTCAGGTCAGGGAAATTTTCTATGATATTTTTAATGCCTTGGACCTTGGTTTCTTCTTCCTCTATTCCCATTAGTCATAGACTTGTTTTTTTCACAGTGCCTTCAATAAAAGGGTAAAATGTGGATGTTTTGGGCTTTGGGTATTTCTGTTTGTTTGTTTGTTTGTTTGTTTGTTTTTGTTTTGTTTTGTGGGGTGTTGTTTTGTTTTGTTTTGTTTTCGATTTAACATTTTCTTTGACCAAGATATCCATTTCTCCTTCCATGGCTTCAGTGCCTGAGATTCTCTCTTCCATATCTTGTGTTCTGTGGTGACACTTGCTTCTGAGGTTTTTGTTTGGCTTCCTTAATTTTTCATTTCCAGACTTGCCTCAGATTGGGTTTTCTTTACAGATTCCATTTCCACTTTCAGGTCTTGAAGTGCTTTTTCCTTGTCATTCCATAGTTTGTTTGTGTTTTCATAATGGATTTTTTCATATCCAATTTAGGCTCCCTAAACATACTCATAAAAATAGCTATTTTGAAGTCCTTGTCTTGTGTTTCAGCTGTATTGTATTTCTCAGGGACTACTATAGTACTGTTGCTGTGCTTTGGTGGAGACATATTGTCTTTGGTGTTAGTGATTGTTGATATTGTGTTTGTTTGTTTGTTTGGTTGTTTGGTTGGTTGGTTGGTTGGGTTTTTGGGGGTGTTTTTTGTTTTTGTTTTTACACTGATGTCTATACATCTGGGTTTTGGTGATTGTCAGTCTAGGTGTTGCCTTTATTGTGTGGGTACTCCATTCCTTTCTTTACGTTGCCATCTATTATCTTTGGAAAGTATGGTGGCTGTGGGTTGCCTGATAGGGTGTGCTTCTGAGTCCCTGTCAGTTGTGGCCACTGGGTATCTGGGTAGAATGTGTTTCTAGGTATTGGCAGCTGTCTGGAAGGAATGTAGATGGCCTAGAAGAGGATCCACAGGAGGGAGTAAAGCTTTGTCTGCCATGAGGATCTGTGGAGTATCCAGGAATGGAGGCACAGATGGTGGACAGGTTCCTGGAAGTGAACTGCTACAGGGCTGGTGATGAGACTGAGTAATAGGAAATGGAAAAATGGAATGAAAGTGAAAATTTCCTACCTAACTCCTAGACTGGTGTGGCCAGTGGTTCCCCAGGTACAGAGTACCTCCTGGCATTGGAGGCTGAAACAAAGGGGTAGGGTGAGGGAGGAAGGCTGGGTCCAGCAAGGATCTGCAGAATTCTGAGAGAATGGAGGCAGAGAGGGAGGACAGGCCCCTGCAAGTGGTCATCTACTGAGCTAGGGATGAGACTGAGAAATTGGAAATGGGGGGAAGGAAGGACAGTGAGTATTTTCTACCCGATTCCCAGACTTGTATTGGCAGTGGGTTCCCAGATTAAGAGTGAAAGGTGACTTTTAATTACCATTTTCAAAATAAAATGATTCCTACTACAGGAAGGCAAGACCTGAATTTCAATTTCTCTGCTTAAGATACAATACGTATCTTAAGTAACTTAAAAAACTTTATACAGTTGTCCTTCATGCCAAATTAATTTTCTTTCTTCAGCAATTTTTTATTTAATGCCAATATCAAAAGATATTTTATTTGACAAGGCTTCCTAATATCACAGAGATATTAATGATAACAATAAGACTGTTTTCTACTACATAAAGTTAAAGTTTTTAAATGTCTACTCTGTAAAGCCTATTAAATCCAGGCAAAATGAGCATGTGATGGAATTTTGAACAGAGAATAATGTGCTTGTAGATCAAGGAATAAACCATTAAAATACACCTGCCAGGAGGATATTGTATTTATTGTATTTAAATATGATTAGCTCTAGGAATAACTTTAGTATGGTCCAGATTCTTACTATGCTCCTGGGAATTCAATCACTTTACATTCTAGATTTAAATTTCCAAATCTCTAAAGCTAGAATGTTTGCTATATTATTTCTTACATTCCTTCTGTTTTTCAGGTTCTTTGATTCTGGTCAAAGAATGGATTGAAATCGTGAAGTTCTCTAATGAGAGGTTAATGAAATGTCAACGTTTACATGCTTATAACTATTTGCAAAGCTAGTTGAGTCTCACTATACTCACACAGCTTGTGTAGATTATCCATAAAATATTCATTCTGCCCCTTCTATGTGCTGTTATTCAGTCCCTTTATTCTGGTTACAAAGAATCCTATATAATAGAATGACTAAAACTGTGTGTAAGCCACAAGGGAAACAAAAGGAACACTTTGGTTTTGCTCTGGTTACATTGTATCCATGAAAAATAAAGCAAAGGAAAAGCATACTCCTTGTGTCTGCTGACAACACATAGTTATGCTTGAACTTTACATATATATATAACTTTAGTTTCCTAATTAACTGAAAAAGAATTGCATCAAGCACAGCACCAAGAACACACTATCACAGAACAGGTTATAATCTTCAACCTAATTTACTTTCCCAAATAAATACAGAAGAATCACTAATTTCTTTTACATCAGTATGTATAAGATTACATACTCATCATTTCCTCTTCTTGGGCACAAAGCTATGCTCCATCTGCCAGATTCCCATGTTCTAATGTGTTTTTGTTCTAAGAAAATCCTAATGAGTAGAATGTGGGCAGAAGTGACATCCCCCAAGCTAGAAGATGAATACTTGATGCCCTAAGATATTTTTCAAACCAAAGGCCACACACAGAGAGAGATAAATCTGCAGATGTAAAGGAATAAGATGCTCAAGTCCTAAAGTACATGCGCTCTGAGTGATCATGAGGAACGTCACATAAGCAGGCACCAGGCACTCGAACTACAGTCTGGCATTTAAATGAGAAATACAATTTTAGTGTGGAAGCACAGGTGTCATGGTTTACTTGTTATGGCAGTGAATCATTGCCTTATCTAATTAAGTAAATCACCTATCTCTAGCCATGGAGACTTTTTAGTTCTAGGGACATTTTGAGTTCTAGGGGAAGACAAATATGAGAACTACCATTTATTCATTCAAATATAATTTGATATGAATTTGAGAGACACAATTCTTTTCCATCATCGTCTCTCTTGACTTCAGTCCTAACTGTTCTTCTAGTCCCCACTTGTTTAACTAGTTGCCCAAGCACCAGTTGACAGTCCATAGCAAATCATTCCATTCTTCAAGAGTCATTTCTGATCATCTGCTCTGGAAATGAGTGGGATAAATGGCTGACTCCTCTACCAACATTTTCTCCTAGTCGTGTATTTCCTTCTCAAATTAAAACAATCTTTTGACGTTTTTCCCATGGTCCTCATGCTGAATGAAAGTTTTAACTTCATGATACAGACAGCTATCTTTTTTGATATGTTGAAGTCACTATGCTGGGTTGAATATATAATAATAGGATAATCATCACTGTCCTTGGGAAGCTTATTATGTAGTGAGAACCACAGACACAGCTGTTTAAGTAATTATTTCTCCATTAGAGTGATGTAAAAATTCTTATAAAATTACAGACGAGTGAGCAATTAATTTCCCTGGAGCATTCTGTTAAATGTATGTAAGAAAACGAATCCTGGTGAAGGAAGTACTTTGTACAGAGAAGAAATTGCATGCACAATGACAAGACAGCCACCCAAATCCAAAGTGCTTAAAGACAACTCAAACAAGTTGGTTCCAAAAGAAAAATAAAAGCAGAGAAACAAAGGTATCATTTTTCAAGACATAATCTCTGACACCCAGACTGTAGAAGTCAGAAAAGAAGTCAATGCTAACTCTTCCTAATGTGGTACCTCCTCTGCAATAAGCATCCTCTTATCTCAGCCCAATGCCAGCATCTCAGCCCCAAGGACCATTACTTTTCAACCATGTTATTTTAATCACCCTATCTAATTTATGAACATCTTTCTTTTACCTGCACCCCCTTCTTCTTTTCAATCAATTATCCATATTTGCAGAAGAATCTTTTTAATGAGACAAAATGCATAATGCTTTGGTACTTGAGATGTACAAATACCCATCAAAGGGTTTCTTGAAGTGAGTTGTGAGCTCTATGCTCCCTAAAGATTGTTTACTTGCTAAGCATTGACTCAATTATGATGCAATTTCCTCTCACCACCATGCTTTCTAAGTTATAACCAAGACTATCTGTAGATGAACGGCCTTATTAAATAAGAAACATAAAGCCAAATGCAGAGTTAGTAGCCCAAGAGGTCAGAGCAATAGCTAAGAGCTAAAAACCTTACCCTTCACTGCTGCTGCTGTCCTTCCTCTAGCAGTATACATCCCAACCACTGACTCATCTTCTTTCCTTGTGAGTTGGACAGGAGGGAGAAGAAGACTCAGAGAGGAAGATACTAGAAGGCCAGAGAACTGAGATCCCTGAATAACTGCCCAGCTCCTTCCTCTTACAAACTATATGGCCGTGGCAAGCTTCTAGCTAGCTGTTCTTATATCTTAAATTAACCCATTTCTATTCATCTGTAAGTTGCCACGTGGCTTGTGGCTTACCGGTATCTTAACATCTTCTCATGGCGGTGGCTGGCAGAGTCTCTCTGCCCCAGCCTTCCACTTCCCAGAATTCTCTTCTCTGCTTGTCCCGCCTATACTTCCTGCCTGGCTACTGGCCAATCAGTGTTTTATTTATTAACCAATCAGAGCAACACATTTAACATACAGACCATCCCACAGCAACTATCATTTGTCTCATCTGTCCCATGTCCTTATCTATGTTGTTCCCTCTGCCCTCTGCTTTGAGCAATCTATTTCTACCACTCCCCCCCCACACTCCACATTCTTTATTTAGCTAGTTCTTATATGTCTTTTACTTAAGATGCACCAAAATGAATTAGATGTTATGAGAACAGTTTGTTAGCCAAGATGCAGGCATTAAAGCAAGTTCTAGTTATAGCCTTTTTTTTCTGTAGCTAGATTGATTTACTTTAAAATGCACTTGAGGGCAAAAACCATTTTTAGAGAGAAAACATATGTCCCATTGCCAGGGACAATGTAACAATTCTAAATTCAAATCTAAATACCCCTAATAATGCAGCTTCAAAATATATAAAGCAAAATTTTTCATTGTTTGAAAGTGGATCTGGTGTTTAATAAGCTGTCCTTCTGAGAATCACAAACCAATTAAGTCGTAAGACTTAATAATACATAAGACTCACCAAATCATAGCAAATCTAGTTTGCTCTTAAGTTTTCATAACCCTGCTACTTGTTCAGTGAAGACATCCATAATTCTGCAAACCCGCTTCTCTGCCATGTCCCTTTTCCCACTAGAACTTTCTAAATAGTACAAATGTTCTACATCCACTGCCTAATTGGAGTAGTTGCTAGCCACATGTGGCTCATAAGGGTTTGAAATGTGTCCAGTGCAACTGCTAAATTTTTAATGGTATTTCATTTTGATTAATTTAAGTATAAAGAACTAGCTGTAGTTAGAGGTCAACACCACTTTAAATTCACTCAAACAGCATTGTTAAATGCTCCATTACTCCCTTTTACTCTCCTTTGAAAGGACTCATTAAACTTTCACTCAGTTTTCAAAGAATATATCTACTGTGTCCTGATCTCTTTGAGATATGCCCATCCAGCCTAGATTCACAGTTTTTGTAATCTATATTTCTTTCCCTTTATAAAGCTAATTTTGTGGCTGGGGAGATGGTTCAGTGGATAAAGCATTTGCGGCACAAGTATAAGGACCGGAGTTTGGATCCCGACCATCCACATAAAAGCTGTAGCAAGCATGGCAGCTCACCTGTCATCTTAAGAGCTTAAGAAGGAGGGGGTTAGGGATCCCCAGGGCATGCTGGTTAGTTAAATTAGCTGAATCTGTGAGCTCCAGGTTCAGTGAGAGATTTTTACCTAAACAAAGAACATGGAAGGTGATCAAGAAAGACACCTGGCATCATCAACCTCTATCCTCCAATGCGCATGCACACACACACACACACACACACACACACACACGCACGCACACATGTGTCCACACCATTCACACATATATGAAAAAAAACAAGCAACAAAATACCCTCTTGATGTTTTGTCTCTCTTATTCCCAAGATATTTTGGAATCTAACTTAAAACAATAAGTGACAGAAACTCTATAATTACCTATTACCTGATTTATTGTTTGGTTACTTCTTTATACCATGAGATGGTGATAGGAATGTCAGAAAAATAAATAAACAAATGAACAGCTCCAGCTCCATCATACTGTGAGAACATGAAGGTTCTTCTTCCATGGGGGACTCCAGGAGTTTGTAAAAAGAGGAAGACTAGATCAGATCTATGCTTTCAAAACATGGCTCTGCCGAGATAGAAAATCCAGTAAGATCCAGACTTCTACTGTTTTTCTTTAACTAAAACAAGACTTAAAGACATGTTTGGTTTTATGAGTTAAAGTTGGGCAGCTGGGGCCCTGGCAAGTGTGATCATGGTCTATCCCTGGTGCATGAGCTGGCTTTCTGGATCCCATTCCCTATGGTTGGACACATTGCTCACGCTTGCTGCAGCAGGAAGAGGCTTGGTCCTGCCTCAACTGAATGTACCAGACTTAGCTGTCCCCCCATGTGAGAACTTACCCTGTTGGAGGAGGGGGATGAGGGATGGGTCGGGGCAGGGGAAGGTGGGATGGCAGGAGGAGGGATGAGAGGGGGATCTGTGGTTGGTATGTAAAATGAATTTAAAAAATTTTTTAATTTGTTGATGGAAGTTACATGTTTCCTAAAGTACAAACAGTTTCTTGCCGCTCTCTTACTCTCAGCTTTCCAGTGGTTTTTTTTTTTTTTTTTGAACTTTTATATCAAATCCAACAAAAATCCGTGGGTCACTGGTCTATGAGGCTGCTCAGTTCCTGCCTTGTGCCTGAGATTTCTTCCCTCACAACCTCTTGATCAATGTGTTGCAGCCAAACAGAGCTCTGTTCATAGCTTTGCCACCAGTCACCAAGCATGCTGATGTCCCAGGGTCTTAGCTCCTCCATTTCTTGTTTTGTTTTCTTCTGGAAATGCTTTTCACTGGCATGTTATCTAGGAGACAGTCTTCACTACTCTAATAAAGACCTGCTGCTAATTATATGACATAACTATTCCCTCCAGTTAAGGTCCAGGAGTTCATGATAAACATCATATTTCCACTGTCAACAGAGACTCACGTCCTTTTTGTTGTGAAATCCTACCTTCCCTTGAGAGTCCATTTACCCAACTGAAGTGGTGTACTAATTCACACTGCCACGCCAGAAGTGCTTCCATCAGCATTTATTCAAGAAGTATAGGAAATGTTCCTTTCTATTTCAGAAAATGACACATGATTGGACATTATTTCCATTCACATCCCATGAGTCAGTCTTTTGTCACATACATACTATATTCTTTGCAACAATGATACAAGTAAAAATATCTTTATCTATGATGGTAAAGGATTTCTAAAACTGCTAATGACAAGTTCTACAATTCTACTACCATGGAAGTTAGGTGATAAAAGGCACATCATTAGTAACATCTTCCACAGTCTAGTTGCTAATCCCTAAACATATATATATATATATATATATATATATATATATATATATATATATA